>MDKJ01234673.1:0-14588 GCA_005239525.1 Nicotiana knightiana
GAACGTAGTTGAACAAATAGAGAATAATCAACCAAAATATATTAATATCACAAGAAATTCATCTCCAACGGGTTTACCAAAACCCTAGATTAAAAACTTAGCTACTCATGTTTAGACGAAACAAAACTACAAGCAATTTCATAATTAAAATATAAAGTAAGAAATACTAAATGTAGAAATCGATGTTTGTCACTTCTATGGTGTTTTCTTGTTGAATCCTTCTGAATTCTCTCTGTGGCTTCGAATCCCCCTCAAATTGTGTTGTTTGGTGTCTATTTATATGTTTAGGGTGAACCCTAACCATGTATGAGACTTCTATTTCAACCGGGAAACACTTAACTCGTCAAAACTCGGACTTGGGCGAAACTGGGGACCCCGGGCGTTTGGGCTCTAACGCACCCCTAAAGCCAGGGCAGGCCTGGCGTTAGGGCCCTAACGCCCCCCTAACGCCAGGGGGTACCAGGCCTTATGGGGCAAACGCCCCCCTAACGCCAGGGGGTGCCAGGCTTTAGGGAGCAAACGCCCGGCTATCGCCCGGGCGTCTCCTTTTGCGTATTTTCGACGTATTTGCATCCCTTTAGCTCCGTTTCCATCTCCAATTCACCTACACATAAAATAAACACCATTAAGCACATAACAAGTGTATTTTTATCATTAAAACACCTCAAATGTAAGGTATATCACATGCTAGACTATGCAATTTAGTATCGCATCAGCTACATATATGTGGATCGGATTGTACGCCGCAACAAGCCTTATGGCTATATATATATAGCCATAAGGCTTGTTGCGGCATGCAACCCGATCCACATATGTGTGTGTGTGTGTGTGTGTTTAAGGATCGAGTTGCACGCCGCAACAAGCCTTATGGCTATATATATGTGGATCAGGTTACGCACCGCAACGAGCCTTATGACTATATGTGGATCAGGCTGCACGCAGCAGTAGGTATCGTACAGTGTCGAGTGGCTGAGTGTGACGAGCGAGAATTGAGACGGGCAGATTGAGTGCTTTGAGAGTATGTGTACTTGGGATTTCACTGTGTTGCATCACATACAGTTTTCACATTGGCATGTAGCTATAGAGACGTCATACTCTTTTTATCAGTCACACGTTGCATATTTTATCTGTGTTAAAATTGATTGTTGATCCTAGAAGCATGCCTATTTTCTGTATAGTTAAACCCTATATATTCACTGTATTGTTTGAGCTCGTCACTGATTTTAGACCACATGTTAGACTTTTTACTTATTTAGTTGGTTGTTCTAACGCTACACCATGCACTTCGTGTGCAGATCCAGGTGTTTCCAGGAACGGCGCTTGCTGATTCCTGACAGTTCATCAGTTCGGAGATCATCGAGGTAGTTGTCTTGGCGTCAGCAGTCCTTGACTCTCCTCCTTTATCTTTTAGTCTTGTTTATACTGTTCTACTTTCTAGACAGTGTTCCATTGGTTAGACTGTGTTGTTATGTCGATACTCATATACTATGTGACATTCGAATCTTTTGGGGAAAATTTTGTACTGAGTTACGATGTTTATATCCAATTTTTACGAGATTCTCACTTATTTAAATTTATTTCAGTATATTTAGAATTTAAAAATGTGAATTGTGGGAGATGTCGGCTTGCCTAGTACCATGATAGGCACCATCACGACATATTGAGTTTTGAGTTGTGACAACTTAATTTTCATTGGTGGTGAAACCAACGGATGACTTATCTATTCAAATAAAGGACATGGAAATCTCAAATTTATAACACAAAAGAAGGAGAAGATTAAAAGACACAAAACCAAATAGTAAAGAGTAGTGAGCAATGTATACTATTTTTAGGATGATAGTATTAACCATATTCTTTATTGGAATTTTGAGGTTTAGTTGCTCAGTGAGAAGTAAAGCAAAGAGCAAATTATTGGACCATATATGCAATGGTTTATAACTTATACGTATAATAAGTATGGTCCATTTGCACAAAGCTTGTATTATGTTCTTATGTCGTTAGAAAATGAAGTTCCAAAGTCAAAGTTATGATTACTATATAACCTCTCTCCTTATCCTAATGATGCTATAGCTTATGGCCATGTTTCTTGCACCTCAACTATAGCATATTCAGACTGCGATACTTGTGTTAAAAATGCAAGATCTTATTTAATGACTGTTTGTGATGGTAGCGTTGGAGATCAAGTCTAATTTGATGATTGCTCAATGAAATATGAGCAATATCCATTTAGCAGATAAAATAGATGTTTTGCTTTGTTTTTTTACATCTTTTTACAAGGGTGTGAAAAAGGAAATTTATCATTGATCCTTTGGTGTTATCCTTTCTATGATCTCTTTCCGTTCATCTTCTTCTTTTGTAATTGCCGTTGTAATGCTATTGTTTAATAAGAGTTCAAAATTATATATGTTGTGGTTGACATTTTCCCTTGATGTGATTTGTAATTAATCTTTGTTTTAAGTTGCAAGACTACTTTATGTTTGAAGATTTACTCCTCACTTGCAGCGATCTAATATTATTAGCTGGATATAAAAGGAATCAGAAAATTAAAGGTGTTATTAGCGGTGGCAAAATGGATTAAAAAAAATAGTTATTCATCTATATTATTCGCCAAAAAATGGGTAATAAACTTTTTAAAAACGGGTCAAATATGAAAATAACCATATCATCCACTTAAAAAATGGATAACTAATGAGTTTAACTTTTACATTTGTTAAGACACAAACTGGGGGTTCCTCAAGTTTGGAAGATGAGAAATTCTCCCAAATATGATCATATTGAAAAGGCCATGGATAACCTATTTTCTATCTGTATTAAATATGGGTCGAATCAGATAATTTATCCGTTTTTACATTAATCGTTTTCAACCCGCCCATATTCAATTCGACTTGCCTGTTTGTAACCTAGGTGTTACATTGGAAAGTGCAAGCTTAATTTACATATCTTCCACCCATCTTGAACTTCTTTCGTCCAACGGTGAACTGAGTTCAATCTTCACATTACTAAGGTGAAATAATGAAAGAACGTATATGTGATTAGGCAAATAAATACTTACTTATACATACACAGAAACACAAAAAGATTTAAATTAAGGAGGCCGGTCCAAATTGTGTTTGACTTATCGACATAAAAAGATTTGAGTCAAAATCATATAGTGTAGTATTTTTCTTAGCTTGAAATTTTGAAATCGCCGTTTAATAACGACTATCTGAAGACCAGAAAAGCAAAAGTGGAGAGTGTTAAACGTGGCATTATTGAGACGAGAAAAAGTTAATTAAAACATTAATATATATTGAAAGAGAGGCATGTTTTCTTGTCAAGCAAAGAAGCATATTGTAATATCCACCACTACAAAACGAGCAGGTTAGACAAAAAATCATGGAATACATAATTTTCATTGGTGGTGAAATCAAGGAATGGCTAATCTATTTAAACGAAGGACATGGTAATCTAAAATTTGTACACAAAACAAAGAGAAGATTAAAAGATACAAAAAATATTAGAGTAAGAGCCATGGATTATATTTTTAGGATGACAATATTAGCCACATTCCTTGTTGGAATTTTAGGGTTTGATTGCTTTGTGAAAAGTGAAACAAATGTCAAGGTTGACCATATATGCAATGGTGGTACGTATGACAAAACATTTGATCGAACTTTTGTAGAAAACTTGAATTATGTTCTTGGATCATTAAGGGGTGAGACTCCAAAAGTTAGTGGTTACAATTACTATGTAACCTCTCCTTTTCCTAATTATCCTTTAGCTTATGGCCATGCTACTTGTGACTCAACTATATCATTTTCAGACTGTGATCTTTGCATGAGTAATGCAAGAGAATACTTGTTAACGATTTGTGATGGTCGTATTGGAGGTCAAGTCTATTTAGGTGATTGCTCAATGAGGTATGAACAGTACTCGTTCAGCAAATAAGTACGATCAGAGGCGGAGCCAGGATTTGAACCTTATGGGTTCAGAGTTCTAGCTCGTTTAAGTTATTGGGTTTTAAACTAACAGTTTATACACATTCGATGGTTTTTGTTAAGATAAGTATAAGGTTTGGACCAAAGTTTCTGGGTTCGGCCGAACCCGCATATCCTATACTAGCTCCGCCCTGACTACCAGACGCTGGCTCTGTTGTAATGGTGTTGTTTTGAGTTCAAAATAATTATGCTGTGCTTGACATTTCCCGTTGATGTGATTTATAATGGTTGTTTATGTTGCACGAATTTTTGAGTTTATAATGTGTTTGAAGATTCGTACTCCTCATTTGTAGCTATCGAATATAGAAACAGCTAGAATATGCAATATATACCAGCCAAGCAACAATAGCAGTGAAAAACAAACTTATACATGAAAAAAATAACACGTTGATAATACATACAATAAAGAAAAGTAGATATAATAATCATCAGCTACCAAGATTATGATTTTGTATATTTCTTGGTTTCAATCAGCTAAAATGCGAATTTCGTTCCCTTATGTTGGGACTTGCATCCTCCCAGTCTCTAGAGTCGTCAAAACAGGCTTGGGCCATGAGGCCAGTCAAACCAAACCCGCTATTTGGATAGAGTTAAGTTAGGATATTTTGAGTTCATTTAAAACGAAGGCTTATAAGCCCGATTCAAGTCAGCCCGTTGAATTGAGGCTAGGTCTCAACTGATCCGCGGGTCAAAAATTAATTAACTATTAAATAGTTAATAGTTAAAAAAGTAAAAACTAAAAATACAATTAACTATAATCCCCATTCCCAAACCTAGATTGCTCATTTACCCTTCCATATCAACTAGAGTTAGATTTTTGACAGCCCTAGATTGCTCATTTACCCTTGCATATCAACTAGAATTAGATTTTGACATGCATGTAATATGACAAAATTAGTTTTTCTTTTCCTTAATTAATAACGAAGTCGAGAAGTTTTACGTGGCCAATAATAATCTTTTCTCAAAAGAAAATATTACTCTAAGTGGCCAATGATCAGTTTGGATTACTTCAATATATTATTAATATTTAAACTGCTCTTTAGTATAGAAAAAGATCAATTTTAAATACAAAAAAAAAAAAAAAAATTGACCACTAGAAAATTTCAGGAATTTTAAAAATTGTATGGATTATAATGATGAAATCAGCAAATAATGTTAATCCTAAATTAAAAAACCTCAGCATATAAACTTATTGAAAAATTCCGTTAATCTGAGAAAAATGAGAGAAAAGTATTAAAAAAATATTCATGTAACTTTAAAAGAGAAAGCTAAAGATATAGAGAATTTGCATATCAATTACGATATTCCTCGTCAAATATCAAGGTTTTTGTACGCTCTAAGCAAATAGAAGTTGTTTACATTCATTCGAATATATCACGAAAAAATATTTAAGAATTTAAAAAAAAGTTTTTTTCTAAAAAAAAATTGAATGGTCGGCCCGACCTAGCCCGCGGCCCTCTTAGAGCTGGTTGTGCTGACCATTTTAAGGCCCACTCATATGGCGGGCCGGCCCATCCGAGCTCACCAAAATAAAAAGTCCAAAAGGCTTGGGTTTGGCTGGGCTGACCCGTTTTTACAGCTCTAATAGTGTTTTATGAAAAGATATGTAGTACAAAAGAGAAAATAATAACGTCTAGAAATTTAAAATAAAATTTATATTTTCAAAAGTTATAAGAGATCGTTTGGTTTAATTTGTGAGATATTAAGATACATAATTTGATTTAACTTTTGATTCTTGGATAAGTGATTTCGGGATTATTTATACCATAATTACGGTATTATATT
Source organism: Nicotiana knightiana (assembly GCA_005239525.1). Classification (NCBI taxonomy): domain Eukaryota; kingdom Viridiplantae; phylum Streptophyta; class Magnoliopsida; order Solanales; family Solanaceae; genus Nicotiana; species Nicotiana knightiana. The sequence goes on from MDKJ01234673.1 coordinate 5,763, forward strand.
TATACTATATTCAATGTTGAATAACAATTAGGAGATAAAATAATAATAAAATGTAAAAAATATCCAATATTCGTTTTCCAAAATCCTCCAAAAATGTCAAGGTTAAAAGTAAAAATAAAAATTGATCTCACTTATCTAATGTAAGACCAAATAACATATTTAATATTACTATTTTATATATATTATTTTTAGTCTAATAAGTGAAATATTTATCAATAAAAATATGCCAACTAAATAATATGTTATTATTTAATCTCGTATTATAATTCTGACATCATAATCCAATATAAGAACCAAACCACCCCTAAAATTAAGAGTGTACATAGGTTGGGTTGGTTAAGGTTTTCCAATTAACAAACCAACCCAACAAAGTCGAGGTTTTCAATCTCGATTTTTCTCGAATTTTTCGGATTTTTTTCGGTAAAGTCTTCATAGAACAAAATATATAACTTGTACCTCAAATATTTTTTTAGTCATAGTAGGATACAATTATATAATATACGTTTCAAGAAAAATAATATACTCCTTCTGTTCCAGTTATGTGAACTTATTTTCTTTTTTGTCCGCTCCAAAAACAATGACCGCTTTATAAATTTGGTAACAATTTAGTTTAAACTTACAATTCTACCCTTAATGAGAAACTTTCATAACCACACAAATACTCCGGGCACCTTTTTGACTTGTTTAGGACCACAAATTTCTAAAGTTTTCATTTTTTCTTAAACTCGTGTCCAATCAAACAGGTTCACATAAATTAGAAAGGAGGGAGTAGTATTGTATTAAAATATTTAATAATAAAGATAATAAAATCCCTTAAAATAAATATTACTAATTAATAAGTCATAATAAAATTGAACATAATCTTAAAGTACGAAGTCATGCTAAAATAAGTACGGCTAAATTACATGACTAAACACTAAAAAAATGTATTAGGTTATGCATTTCATTATAAACCAATACAAAATTAAAAAATAGATATCAAATACATTGCCATTCTTCTATTGAATTGAATTTCTTTTGTTAGCATTACTACTGATTTGAACTTTATTTGAGTTGCTACATTAAGTCCAACCTTAAAATAATACGTTCAAAGATAAAACTACAATTAGTTTAAGAAATATTTGTAAATTACATTACAATAAATATTTTTATGTATAAAATATTTTAACAAATTATATGAATATAATGTCAGATTGGTTTAATTTCGGTTTGATTTTTTTTAGCTAAAACCAAATAAATCAATTATGGTCGAATCTTTTTTACCAATAACAAACCAAATTATCATCGGGTTTCTTTATTCGATTTAACTCGGATTATCGAGTTGGTGTTGTTTATATTTTTTTTTACACCCCTAGCAATAAGGGGCATTTGCATCTATACCCTCTTTTTGTATCACGTTTTAACTCGTATCCGCTTTGCAAAAAAAATTGAAAGTGTACCCGCTTTTTCGCATAACTTCAGCATACGGGGTTGAAGTAGCAAAGGCAGTCACGCAAAACTTCAACATTCTAGTATACGGGCCTGAAGTAGCAAGTGTGCTGAACTTAAGCATAGTAGCTGAACTTAAGCATAGTAGTTGAAGTTTTGTTCTCTATTTGCTGAAGTTTTTGTTTAACTTGTGCACGTCTTAATGCAAAGCTTTTGTTTGTAATTGCTAAAGTTTTTATTTTTATAATTGGCGAACTTCAGCTCTAAAAGCTGAAGTTTTTGTTTTGTAACTGGCGAACTTCAGCTCTAGAGCTGAAGTAGCTGAAGTTTTGTTCTCTATTTGCTGAAGTTTTTGTTTAACTTGTGCACGTCTTAATGCAAAGCTTTTGTTTGTAATTGCTAAAGTTTTTATTTTTATAATTGGCGAACTTCAGCTCTAGAGCTGAAGTTTTTGTTTTGTAACTGGCGAACTTCAGCTCTAAAAGCTGAAGTTTTTGTTTTTGTCACTAGCGAACTTCAGCTCTAGAGCTGAAGTTTTCTGGCGAACTTCAGCTCTGATAAACATATTTATGGCAATCATCCCATGAACTGAATTTCCAATAGCAGCACCAACAGCAGCAGAAAGAAGAAGAAGAAGAAGAAGAAGAAGAAGAAGAAGAAAACGAATGAGGAGAAGGAGGAGGAGAAAGGGGGCTGAAGTTATTTAAAAAGTTAGTATAAATTAAAAAAATTTAAAAAAAATAAGTATAAATTAAATGAGGGCGACCAAATAGGACGCCCCATGCAAATTTTACCGAAAACATTAATAAAAGCATAAGAGTGGTAGTGGGCTACTAGCACACATTCGAGACCCTTCTAGTACTTTGGTCCCTTATGGACCTCAAAATACTGTTTATGTCAATTGTCTCAGCTGTTTCTTTTTCACTACATAAAGAGAGAGAGAGAGATGTCGTACTTGTTGCCACATCTTCACTCAGGGTGGGCAGTGGATCAAGCTATTCTTGCTGAAGAGGAACGCCTTGTCATCATTCGTTTTGGACATGATTGGGATGATACTTGCATGCAGGTAAGCTGGCATTATCTCTTCATACCTTGAATTTGATGTATAAGCATTTGACTATATAAATTGTTAATTTTCTTAATAGTAAGAAATTTGGAGTTAAAATAAGAATCTCTGGATATATTATGGAGGATTCGTATAGTCAGTAGGGGTGTACAAATCGAACCGAAAAATCGCACCAAACCGAAAAGTCAAACTAAACTGATTAAAAAACTCGACATAGTTTAATTTGGTTTGATTTGGTTTGGTATTGAGTAAAAAAAGCCGAACCAGCCCGACATATAAATATATAATTTTTATATATACTTTTAAGATTTGATATAGAATTTTCTTTAAAAAAAATATCTAGAAATATTTGGGATTCTCTTGCGGGATATAAATTTTAATAAAATATGAAGTGCTCCATATTTATTGACCTTAAATAATGAGTTGTATGATCACTTTCTTATCAAGTGTTACTGAAATGCGTCTATCTCTTTGTTCTTCATATTCATATCATATGTTAAGATCTATTAAATTCTTATATCTTTTTCGAATGTGAAGTAGTTACTAATATTTAGGTATCATATTGATTTTTATGTTTAATTACTAAATTCGGTTAACCTGAACGTGTATATCAATGAAAAATTTTGGCGGACGACTAAAAAAATAACAGTTATGTGTTACTAATAGAATTATTTCATAAGAATATTTTAATTGATAATATGTTTGTCAATTTTTTATATTTTTAGTAAATATATATTTAATTATCAAATATTTAACAAAGTAAGATTGAAATAATATGTAAGTAACAAAAAACCAGAAAACCCGAAAAACCCGACAAAATCGAACCAATCCAAACCGATATAATTGGTTTGATTTGATTTTGATAAAACCCGAACCAACTCGGTCCATGTACACCCTTAATAGTTAGACCTAATTACTGACAATTTATATATATATTTCTTAAGAGAATTTGATGGGTGGTTAAATAAAAGACGAAACTTGATGGCTAAAGTTGAGTGGAATAGTTCTAGATGATTGAGATTGATCGATTATTGGATTGGATCACCTGATTGCCTCATTGATGATAGGCAAATAAGAGTATTGGAGTAAAAAGGGCAACCGCACTCACGCAGGGTCGGGTAGGGCCGCACCTCAAGTGATGTGACGTAGACAGTTTATCTTAATTATGGTTGTCCCACGACTCGAACCCGTGATCTATAGCTAACACGGAGACAATTTTACTATTGCTCCAAGATTCCCCTTCAAAAAGAGTATTGGTGTATTTGGTTTTATTGTTTATTTATGTAGAATATAACTGCGCTTATAGTCTAATTATGATGTATCCTTTGACTATGTGTATACTGAGATAATATTGATTCCTACATATATTCTGTAGAACAAAATTTGGAGCATCGTGGTTTAAGGGTTACTGTAGAGATTAACTGGCCAGGACTGGAGTTCTTGTAATTTACTCTCTGACCCTCGTTGGAAGCGAACTTTAATGGTAAAAACCTGAGAAGTCTAAGTCTGACACTAGTTTCTTAATGAATATCATTAGGAAGAAGACTACTGTTAAAAATAGTAGAAAAGAAGAATATGAATTGCCTCAACAATTAGATATACTTAATAAGTGGACTATACCTTTAGTCAAACCTAAGGTAATATACCAATTAGGTACCTTTGAAAAAATTGGTTTAAAACAAGTAGTTAAAACTACTGAAGAGACTATCATTGTAGATAGTGACCATGCTACATTTAGGTTATTATCTGAAAATGATTTAGCCCCTTATAGGGACTCACATAGATTTATATATATAGGCTTAATACAAGTCGTCTTTAAGCCACTTACTTTAAGAGGCTTACCTGAAAGCTTCATTGCAGCTCTCAGAGATGGCAGAAATCAAAACTGGAAAAAGTCGCTTATAGGGACTGTGCAAACCAGTTTGGCTTATGACCCTGTTTATTTCAATGCTTATCCTAATTTGCAGATTTCTCTTAACGATGAGAATTCTTTAAATGCTTTAATACTTAGCATTAAATTACATGGTTATGATTATTTGTCTGGTACAGAAGTTATATGCATCTGTTATAGGATTTATTTCAAACCGTTATATACTTTGACTCCTATGTGCGAAATTATGAATTTCAAAAATGAAACTATTCTTATAGAAACCAACTTTGGGAAATCCAAAGTAACTACCAGAAGACCTATCAAATGGGATGAAATTGATTTTCCTAAAGAATGGGTCATAGAGGAAGCAGTTGCACCTCGGAATACTGGTAATACTGAGATTACAGAAATAGAACAAACCTCAGATGATACTATTAAGATCAGGTTCAATGAACCCATTCAAACTGATAATATCATTTTGTCATCTAGATTAACTAGATCAAACTCTTCTTATATTTCTCCAATTGATTATGTGGTGGACTTTCCTTCAAGAGCTTCCACATCTCAGATTAGAGAAAATAATAGAGTTAATAATATTAGTATTAGCAGTGATAATATTGTCAAGATTGATTCAGATCTTGAACCTACTGCATCCGAAATGGATTTTTCAAATGGTGTTAATAATGATTGAAAACCAAATAGATTTTAGTCCGGGTTCACCGGCAAGAAAAATGATTTTAGAAAAAATTTTAAAACACAGATGGGTTGTTTACAGAAAATGGTTTCATGAAAACATGACAAGTGAATTAATTCAATATTTTAGACATGAGTTTTACGAGGATATAAGCAAGAAAAATAAAATTATTGCTTTTGTTCCATGGTTTATGTCTAAACATGTTTATAACTATATTTCTGTGTTAGAAAGAGATTATACACTCACTAACGGTAATATTATTAATTCTGTTTTTTCACCCCAGAAATCTTTTTATATAGGGAAAAAAAACAAAATTATTTATTGCACGGCTTTTTTAAAAATATTTGAAAATGATGTTGCTGCTATAACAGCAAAAAAATTGAATATCATGCTCACCCAGAATAACTATACTAATATGTATGTTAGTATCTTAGGCGAACAGGTTATAAAGATTCACGAGAAATTGGACAAGCTAATAGCTGAAGTCCAAACAATTCAACAGAAGGATGCTAAAAGTAAAGAGCAAATCTCTATTAGAAGTATCCGACCACCTCCTAAAGTAAAAAACTTTAAATTAAAAGGTCTTGATGACTTGGAAGAATTTCTTAATAAGAAGTTTGGAGAATTTAAGGCTAGCCCCTTAACATTAGAGCATAAACCTGACAAAGGTAAGGGACAGGACAATGACCACTACCATCAAAAATATAGTGGGTCAGATATCTATGAGTGGACTATAGATGGTCTTGCTGAAAGACAAATTTATACTACAGTACATAGAATGCTTATGTACAGCACTATCTGCAAGGTTAATAAGAATTCAGATAAGGCAATTACAGAAATGATTATTGCCGGTTTTACTAGTCAGCTCAAAGGCTGGTGGGATAATTATCTTACTCATGACCAAAGACATCAAATAATGAATGCCACCAAAACTGAAGAAGATAAGACTGTCCAGAATTCAGTCTATTCTTTAGTCATGAATATCATAGAACACTTTTCTGGAAGATGGTCTGATAATAGTGAGACCATTAGGACAATGCTCCAGAATCTAAGGTGTAAAACCCTTACATCTTTCAGATGGTATAAAGATGTTTTCTTGTCCATAGTGATGGAATTACCAGAAAGAAATAGCACTCATTGGAAGTCCAAGTTCATAGATGGACTCCCTCCCTTATTTGCTGAAAGGATTCGAAAGGTCCTTAGAGGTATAGGGATGAGTATAAATTATGATGCTTACTCATACGGTAAGCTCTTTACTGTATGCACTCAGGAAGGTTTAGCCCTATGTAATAAAATCAAGCTAAACCAACAAATAAATAAACATCGTCTCACTGAGAGACAACAATTAGACGAATTCTGTGAACAGTTTGCCATTGACATTCCGTCCAATAGAAGGAAATCCCATAAGAAAAATGATTTCAAAAGGAGAAAGGGTTCACCGGAAAAACAGCATGAAAAAACCCAAAGAAGAAAGGCTTTTTATAAAGCCAGAAAGGGTTTTGTTACATCAAAAAATCCCAGGCCTGTTACAAATGCGGAAGGATAGGCCATTATGCAAAAGATTGCAAAATCTAGGACAAAATCAAATAACTTGATTTAGATGATAATATCAAAGATTCTCTTTGTAAAATTCTCCTAAATTCTTCTCCGGAGAATTCTGACAATGAGTCATCTACTAGTGAGGATTTACGAGTCCTTCAAGAGTAATATTATATTTCATCCCTCTGAAGATGAGAAAAAGTTCTATGAAGAAGTACAATGATCAAATCAGTGTTGTAATACTGATGACAATCTTTTTAATATCTACTCGCATTTTGCAGATTTAAAAATCAATGTCTTGACCAATGATAGCATTATTGAGACATTAAGGGTTATTAAAGACCCGAAATTAAGGTACCAATTAATTGACAAACTTCCTACAAATTATGAAGTAGGAACAGAGGTGGAAGGCATTCCTTCCCAAAAAGGACCTTACACAATGTCAGAGATCAGAAATCTGGTCAAAAGGAAATCCCAGCCTGATAGGTTGGCTACTATCCAAGATTTAAGCATTGAGATAAATTATCTCAAGAAAGAAATCTCGGAATTAAAGGCTTCAAACGTAGCCTTAGATAAAAGAATTTTCAAAATAGAAAATTTGAGAAAGATATCAGTATCAAGAATAATGATACTGTTGCAAGTTCTTCAGAAAATAATATTGTCCATACTTTATTAGCAGCCATAGACTTTTCTGAAGAAGAATTTCTGGAAAAACTCCAATATTTTATCACCCAAAAAATTTTAATAAAAATAACTCTTTTAATCGACTACAATTTCAAAAAAGAGTTTATTGCTTTATTTGATAGTGGAGCAGATTTAAATTGTGTAAAAGAAGGAATAATACCTTCCAGATATTTTCATAAAACCACTCATCGTCTGAAAATGCTAGTGGTGGTTCAATGGGTATTTCATATAAATTACCCAAGGCTTATATTTGCCAATAGGATATATGTATTCCGAAAAGTTTCGTGTTAGTAAAAGATATCGACAGGGATGTAATACTCGGTGTCCCATTTTTTATTAAATTAATGTCTTTTTTGTACTGGGACACAAAAGGTTTTACTGGTACTTATTGTGAGCATGTAAGTTTCAACCTACTATATATTCCTACAAAATTCAAGAAATTAATTAGTGTTATAAACCTTTGTTGAATTTCAATGTCCGTGTGCGAATTATTTGCATTGCATAAGTCATAATTTGTATTTTTTAAATTCATAGATGATTTGAAGTTGCATGATTCGGTGCACAACTTCAATCATTTTTATTGAAAAATTACGAAAAATTATTCTTCAAATAATTACAAATGTTAACTAGAAATATCACCTTTTAACTTACTCATTAATTAAAATTTAAACTAGATTTAGAACTAATTAATATATTATTTGTAATTAATCGAAGTAAATAACAACAAAAATGATGTTCCTTCGGCATAATGTAGATTTAAGAATTAACTGTTTAAACTTTAAATGATTAGGAGATGTTTAAACTAATTGATTTTACTCTTAATTAACTTGTCAATTAATTAGGCAAAGACTAACTTATAATTTATTACCACATTGTTTTTAAGTTTTAATTTAATTAAAGTGATTAGTTAGTTTGAATGGAGCTCAAAATCGGACCTGGGCTAACTTGCCCAGGCCCAAAACCCGTCTCTACACCCCAGCTCATGAAAACCCAAACCCGGCCTGCCCCTACACTACCCAAACGACTATGTTTCATCCCTCAAGCCCCCTAGCCTTTGGATCTTATTGATCCAACGGTCCGGAACTAAGAACCACTACACTATAAATCTTTCCTAACACGCCCCCACCCCCCTCAGACCTCATCCTCAAACACCCACAGACCATCTCTCTCATCTGTCTCTCTAACCCTTCGCGAACCCTAGCCGCCTCACCAGGTTCCGCCGCCTTCCGGCCACCGGACCTCCACCAATCGACCCCAAACTCTCACCCTATGACCTTCTCCTCCTCCTTAATCCCATCCCACAACCAGTTTCCCCAAAAAACCACCCAATGTCGACCAATCTCAGATCTGAGATCCATAAAACCCTAAAGATCCATCCCCGCAGACTTGAAGACTGTCGATGACTCTCACTTACATGAGTCGATAGCCCTTTTTGAGAGTTATCGATTCATGTAGGTTTGGGTTATTTCCAAACCTCGCCGGTGTGAGCACGTGATTTTTACCTATCGTATAATCCTACAAAATCTCGCTAAATTAATTAGTTTT
>ML391247.1:4869-27186 GCA_005239525.1 Nicotiana knightiana
AAATCACTAGTTTTTCTTCAAACTTCATAAACTTTCAATTTTGAGTTTTAAGTCTGAAACACGCAAACGACGTCCAATTTCAACCAAACTTCACAGAAATATCTTAAACCACATATAAGACCTGTACCGGGCGTTGGAATAAAATACGGGCCCGATACCAACACATTCTAACCAATTTCTATTTCACTTTTCTTTATAATTTCAGAAAAATAATTTCACTCAAAAATTCATTTCTCGGGCTTGTGACCTCGGAATTCGATTCTGGGCATACGCCCAAGTCCCATATTTTCCTACGGACCCTTCGGGACCGTCAAATAACGTGTCCGGGTCTGTTTACCCATAATGTTGACCGAAGTCACATTTATTCATTTTAATATAAAAATCTTAGCATTTTTCACAGAATTTCATATTTAATTTGTCCGGCTACGCGCCCGGACTGCGCATGCAAATCGAGGCAATTACAGATGAGGTTTTCAAGGCCTTGAAAGTACGGAATGGGTAATAAAATAGGTGATGACCCCTTTAGGTCGTCACATTCTCCACCTCTAAAACAATTGTTCGTCCTCGAACGGACAGAAGAAGGAAGTACCTGAGTCGGGAAATAAATGAGGGTAATGGCTCCGCATATCGGACTCGGACTCCCAGGTCGATGCCTCAAGAGGCTGACCTCTCCACTGAACACGAACAGAAGGGAAACTCTTGGATCTCAACTGACGAACCTGTCGGTCTAGAATAGCTACCGGCTCCTCCTCATAAGATAAGTCCTTGTCCAACTGGATAGTGCTGAAATATAACACGTGGGCTGGATCGCCGTGATACNCCGCGGCGCCCGGGTGAATAGAGTATCGGGAACTATGGGCCTCCTCTAAAATCTAACTCTTGAATCCCATCAACATTGGGCACACAAACTCGCCCCTGCAATCTCAAAACACCATCATCACCTAAAGTCACCTGCTTGGCGCCTCCGCGCTGCACCGTGTCTCTAAGGACACACAAATGGGGATCATCAAATTGCCGATCACGGATACGCTCCAATAATGAAGAACGAGCGACCGTACAATCCAACACTCGACTAGACTCAGAAATATCCAACCTCACAAATCGATTGGCCAAAGCCTGGACATCCAAAGCAAACGGCCTCTAACTGACCGGAATAAAAGCAAGACTGCCCATACTAGCTGACTTCCTACTCAAAGCATCAGCCACCACATTGGCCTTCCCCGGGTGATATAAGATGGTAATATCATAATCCTTAAAAAACTCCAACCACCTCCTCTGCCTCAAATTCAACTCCTTTTGCTTGAACAAGTACTGAAGACTCTTATGATCCGTGAACACCTCACACGCCAGGCCATACGGATAATGCCTCCAAATCTTCAATGCGTGGACAATGGCTGCCAACTCCAAATCATGCATTGTATAGTTCTTCTCATGAATCTTCAACTGCCTCGAAGCATAAGCAATGACCTTGCCATCCTGCATCAACACTGCACCAAGCCCAATACGGGAAGCATCGCAATAGACTGTGTACGGCCCTGAACCTGTGAGCAAAACCAATACTGGTGTTGTAGTCAGAGCTGTCTTGAGCCTCTGAAAGATCGCCTCACACTCGTCCGACCATCTGAATTGGGCACCCTTCTGGGTCAACCTGGTCATCGGGGCTGTAATAGATGAGAACCCCTCCACGAACCGACGATAATAGCCTGCCAATCTCAAGAAACTCCGGATCTCTGTAGCTGATGCTGGTCTAGGCCAGTTCTTGACTGCCTCAATCTTCTTCGAGTCAACCTGAATGTCCCCTGCTGATACAACATGACCCAGGAATGCAACTGAACTCAACCAGAACTCACACTTCGAAAATTTTGCATATAGCTGGCTATCCTTCAGAGTTTGAAGAACCACTTTGAGATGCTGCTCGTGCTCCTCCTGACTGCGGGAGTATATCAATATACCATCAATGAAGACTATCACGAACGAGTCCAAATAAGGCCTGAACACTCTGTTCATCAAATCCTTAAAAGCTGTTGGGGCATTTGTCAATCCAAACGACATGACTAAAAACTCGTAATGCCCAAACCGAGTGCGGAAAGCTGTCTTAGGGATATTGGATGCCCTAATCCTAAACTAATGGTAGCCAGATCTCAAGTCTATATTTGAAAATACCTTGGGACCCTGAAGTTGATCGAACAAATCATCAATCCTCGGCAGTGGATACTTATTCTTGATTGTAACCTTGTTCAATTGCCGGTAATCAATGCACATCCTCATCAAACCATCCTTTTTCTTCACAAACAATACTGGAGCACCCCAAGGAGAAACACTGGGCCTAATGAAACCCTTCCCAAGCAAATCCTACAACTGTTCCTTCAACTCTTTCAACTCTGGCGGGGCCATGCGATACGGCGGAATAGAAATGGGCTGGGTGCCCGGAGCCAGATCAATGCAGAAATCAATATCCCTGTGGGGTGGCATCCCCGACAGGTCTGAAGGGAAGATCTCAGGAAACTCACAAACCACGGGCACTGAATCAATAAAGGGAACCTCAACACTGGAATCGCGCACATAAGCCAAATAAGACAAACACCCCTTCTCGACCATACGTCGAGCCTTCACGTACGAAATAACACTGCGGGTAGAGTGACCAGGAGTCCCTCTCCACTCCAAACGGGGCAAATCCGGTAAGGCTAAGGTCACAGTCTTGGCATGGCAATCCAAGATAGCATGATATGGGGATAACCAGTCCATCCCCAATATAACCTCAAAATCGACCATACCTAAAAGCAACAAATCAACACGGTCTCAAGACCCCCAATCACCACAACACAAGAACGATGGACTCGATCGACCACGATGAATCACCCACCGGTGTAGATACATAAACAGGAACACTCAGTGGATCACTAGGCATGACCAGGTACGGTGCAAAATAAGAGGACACATACGAATACATAGACCCTGGATCAAATAGCACTGAAGCATCTCTGTCACGAACCCGAATAGTACCTGCGATGACTGCATCTGAAGACTCAGCCTCTGGCTTGGCTGGAAGAGCATAACATCGGGGCTGGGCCCCACCACCCTGAACCACATCTCTAGGACGGCCGATTGTTGGCTGGCCTCCACCTCTGGCGGCCTGAGCTCCACCTCTAGCACCTCTACTCCCACCTCTAGCTGGCTGGGCAGGCTATGGAACACCTGGTGCCTTTACCATGGCACGAGAACCCTGATGCTGGGACCCACCAGAACCTCGGGGGCAAAACCTAGAAATGTGCCACAAATCACCGCAAGTATAACAAGGCTTCTGCTGATGTGACTGCTGACTCTGGAACTGACCCTGTCGACCTGAATGACTACCTCAGAAACTCTGAAACGACGGCGCACTGAAGGGAGCTGGTGGCGCACTGTAAGGCTGCTGATCAGAATAGTGCATCTGAGAACCACGACCACCTGAAGTACCATGGGAAACCTGGAGAGCTGACTGAAAAGGTCTGGGAGGATGACCTCTTCCTGAAGAATCCCTGCCCCCAGATGAGGCTCCACTGAAACGACCGAAATGACGGGGCCTCTTGTCAGCCCCCTGACCACCACCCTGTGACATAATCATCTCAATCCTCCTGGCCACATTGGCCGCATCCTGGAATGATATATATGTACCTAACTTTCTATCCATCTGAAGTCTGATAGGCCAGGCCAATCCCTCGATTAACCTCTGAACCCTCTCCCGATCAGTGGGAAGTATCATAAGAGCATGTTGGGCTAGAGTGATGAACCTGGTCTCGTATTGAGTGGACATGGATCCCTGCCGGAGACGCTCAAACTGCCTCCGAAGGTCCTCTCTCTGTGTAATGGGAAGGAACTTCCCCAAAAATACCTCTGAGGACGGAGTCCAAGTCAAAGGTGTAGATCCAGCTAGTCTGGCTAAGAAATAGTCTCTCCACCAACTCTTGGTTGCGCCAGATAACCTAAAATTAGCGAAGTCAACTCCGTTGGACTCCACTATGCCCATATTCCGAAGAACCTCATGGCAGTTGTCCAAATAATCCTGGGGATCCTTTAATGGTGAACCAGTAAAAGTAGCAGTGAATAACTTGGTGAACCTGTCCAGTCTCCACAAAGCATCTGCTGACATAGCTGCTCCCTCTGCTACCGGTGCTGCAATACCCGGCTGAGCTACTCCGGTTGGCTGAGGTGTCGGAGTCTAAAACTGTGGAGCTAGCTGCTCTGGCACGCGGGCGGCAGGAGTCTGGGCACCTCCCCCAGTCTGAGATACGACTGGTGTTGTAGGAAGAAGACCCGCTTGTGCTACACTCTCCATGAGTCCGGCTAGACGGACAAGGGCGTCCTAAAGCACTGGGGTAGCTATGGACCCCTCTGGGACCTGAGTTGGTCCAACTGGGATTGCCGGAACTGGGACCTCCTCGTCATACTCGACCTGAGGGTCCTCCACTGGGGCTGCTGCTCTAGGCTGAGCCCGGCCCCCGGCCTCGGCCTCTAGCACGGCCTCGTCCTCGACCCCGAGTAGGAGCTGTAACAAGAGTGCCAGGCTGCTGGGCGGAACCAAGGTAAGCACGCGTCCTCGCCATCTGTGAGAGAATAGAATAGAAACTTAATCAGCACTCAGAATTCATAGCGCACGACAGAGAAGAAAAGAAATATGGAGTCATCTTAACTTCACAGCCTCTGGGGGATAAATACAGACGTCTCTGTACCGATCCTTCAGACTCTACCAAGTTGTCCGTGAGTTGTGAGACCTAAGTAACCTAGTGCTCTGATACCAACTTGTCACGCCCCGAAATCCCATGATCGAGCCGTGATGGCGTCTAACGCTGAACCCGTTAGACATGCCAACGTGTATAGATGAACTAGCATATCAACTTCAATTTACTATGACAAACTAAACAGTACACAATTTAACATCGAAAATAAATATGGTTTCAAGCTAAATAAGGACAACATAATACAACGACGCGTAAGATTTTCCCAAAACCTGGAGTCACAAACTCACGAACTGTCTGTAAGAGTGCTAAAAACAAGTCTGAAAAGAGAATACATAGCTGTCTCTTAAACTAGAGGAAAAACAAGACATAAGTGAAAACAAAGGGATGGAAGAGACGCCAAGGCCCACGAACGCCAGCGGGTATACCTTGAAGCCTCTAGGATAAGCTGGAAGACACTCCCACTAATGATGTCCTCCGGGTCCGGCTGCGTAATCTGCACAACATAAAGAAGTGCAGGTGTAGCATCAGTATAACCGACCCCATGTACTGAGTAAGTGCCGAGCCTAACCTCGACGAAGTAGTGATGAGGCTAAGACACGACAACAAAATGTACCTGTGCAGTTCAATAATATAGCAGAAACTAAACAAGAATACAATTACGAGGAGAACTTGCTAGGGGTAAGAGATATCAAATACTGAAATAACAGAAACGAAAACAACAGTCCGAAATACCTGAAAATAATAACGGAATTGACAACACAGATTAAACAGTAAATGATGTGGCACGGCATGTCCCCTCGTGCATAATAATAATATAAAACATGGCACGGAATGTCCCCTCGTGCGTAATAATATAAAACATGGCACGGAATGTCCCCTCGTGCATAATCAATATAAAACATGGCACGAAATGTCCCCTCGTGCATAATAATATAAAACATGGCACGACATCACCCTTCGTGCTTTCTCATTCTTCCTCACCCAAACAACAATCACAAACAAGAGCAAGGAAATAGACAGAGAGAAAAAAAATGGAAATCCCGGCAAGGGAACATCAATTAAACAATTAAATCCCGTCAAGAGAACTATACAACGATGACCCGACAAGGGTATATTTCAATAACTCTTCCTCTTTCTTTCAATTTCATTTCCATGATTTATTCTATTACTTGAGTCAATGCCCCAAAGGATGTAATTATCTCATATTACTTCACATGTCATTTACATCATATAGAAATCATCAATTAGGCATAGAAATTACAACAAAGTCAGAATATTCATAATATAGGGACTCACATTCATGCTAGACACCAATGTATAGATACTCGTCACCATGCCTATACATCGTATTTGAAAATTAGCAAATAGCAAATGATACTCAACTCCTATTCCCTCAAGCTAAGGTTAGACCAAACACTTACCTCGGGTCCAAAATATAGCAATCAACCCTCTAACACCGCCTTTCCTTTAGAATTCAACTCCGGAATGGTATTATCTAGGCATAATCAACTCAAGTATATCAATAAGGATTCAATAATTCAATTACATAGCCTATTTACCCATTTCCATGCATTCTTCNATTCATAATTTGTTTTCAAATTCGAACCCAAAACGAGGTCTAAATCAAGAAAATTCAAAAGGGCTTAACTCTACCCAAATTCCCAATTTTCTACTATAATTTGCATGTTTTAGGCTTAGGAGTTCATGAGATATAGATGAAAAATGAAGGAAACGAGTTAAATTTACTAACCCAAGAAGTTTTTGGTGAAGGATGGCTTCAATGGATGCCTAAGGACCTTGGAGAAGATGAATTTCGTTAAAACTTATGAAAAATCCCGAAGCTATTGTTCTGGAAATATTTATATACCATTGGGCAAAATTTCCCTTCGCGTTCGCGGAAGGGAGGTCACGTTCGCGAAGGGTAGACTTGATAGACCATCGCGTTCGCGGAAGGGTGAACACGAATGCGAAGAGTAAAAAGGCTGAGGTCCAAAAATTGACCTACGCAAACGCATGGGACATCACGCGAATGCGAAGAAGAAGACCTGCAAAGCTACGCGAACGCGGTCAATTGTATGCGAACGCGAGAGGAAAAGAGGGCTTAGTCCTCAGGGTCAAATAGCCCTACGCGATTGCGAGGGAATGGATGCGAACGCGATGAAGGAAAATCTTAAAGCTTCGCGAACGCGGAAGAGGCGTCGCGAACGCGAAGAACAAATGGACCTGCAACTGCTGAAGCCAAAAACCAGCAATCTTCCTAAGTTCAAAATCACTCTGAGACACCTCCGAAACACTCCCGAGCCCTCGGGGCTCCTAACAAATCACATGCACTAACTCAACAACATCCTATGAACTTAACCATGAAATCAAATAGCCAATATAACATCAAAACCAACGAATCAAACCTCCAAATCACTAGTTTTTCTTCAAACTTCATAAACTTTCAATTTTAGAGTTTTAAGTCCGAAACACGTCAAACGACGTCCAATTTCAACCAAACTTCACAGAAATATCTTAAACCACATATAAGACCTGTACCGGGCGCCGGAACCAAAATACGGGCCCGATACCAACACATTCTAACCAATTTCCATTTCACTTTTCTTTATAAATTTCAGAAAACTAATTTTACTCAAAAATTCATTTCTCAGGCTTGGGACCTCAGAATTCGATTCAGGGCATACGCCCAAGTCCCATATTTTCATACGGACCCTCCGGGACCGTCAAATCACGGGTCCGGGTTTGTTTACCCAAAATGTTGACCGAAGTCAAATTTATTCATTTTAATATCAAAATCTTAGCATTTTTCACATAATTTCATATTTAAGCTGTCCGGATACGTGCCCGGACTGAGCACGCAAATTGAAGTAACTACATATGAGGTTTTCAAGGCCTCGAAAGTACGGAATGGGTAATAAAATAAGTGATGACCCCTTTGGGTCGTCACAAGATCAGATTAATTCGGTATTTGGATATTGATTCTTCGATTCTTTGGTACTAATACGATATAAATTTTTTACAAGTACAATACTTCAATACATCTCTTGGTATTGAACTTTCAATATTTCAGTTAATCGAAATACCGAAATATATAGTAAGCCCAACTATCCAAGTTCCCAACCCTAGTCCAACCCCAAAGTGAGTAAGCCCAACCCAACTACCCAAGTGCAACCTGACCCAAGTCACGACTTCAGATGCTCTTTGGAGTTAGGCTAGGTTTCTTTCCATTGTTTTTAACGCTAAAACTTCTCTCAAAAATCAAAACAGACTCTGCTTGCTATAGTATACTGCTTAACTCCACGGCGAGTAGGTATGACAATGGTACGATGCGAGTGCGGGTTTGGAAATTGTATACGGTCAAAATCAGGGATGACCGATTTTGAGGCTTCTACGGTATTCCGAGTCCGGTCACGATTACATCGGAGCAGAATCCGAAGATCAACCCCGAGGTGCATTCCCCGAGGAAGTATATTGAGGGATCGATATGCCTCAAGACAAAATAAAGATTGAAGACCGTCATGGAAAGACGGGAAGCTCCCAAGAGCACATGGTTAAAGCTGACAACGCCTACAAAATAGTACAAGTCCGTACCAGACGATTATACAGTTGTACCAACAGTATTTCTTTGTAATAATTATGCATGTACTATTTTGAGATTTCCCCTCCTATATAAAGGAAACCCTTGTAATTTTTTGGGACACATGAATATTGAATACAACAAGAACATTCTCTGCCTTCTTAACATACTCAACATTTATTCTACGGATTTATTGCCTTTCATTTATCGTGTTCATTAATTGTTCTTCATTCATTGCTCATTATTGATCATAAAGGGTTATCCTTGAGACCCTCCATATTGTTATTCCTCCATCGACCGTCCTCTGTTAGACATTATAGTTTGACCTCGAGGCCTTGCTTCGGCCAACTCGAGACCTTGTTTTGCAACAACTTGGTTTGCATATCACTATTTTTCTTTACTCTTACCTTATTCTCTTAGCTTATACTTAGTATTTATTGCTTAGCAACTAATATAAATATAAATCACATATTTTTAGAATCATAAAATCAAATATAATTATCGTTACCATTTTCAAAATAAACAGAAATGTGCAGGACAGTAGAGGTTAGGGAGTTTGCGGGTGCCAGGCGAAAGCGAAACGAGTTTAAATTTTCAGGCGGGGCGGGTGGCGGTTAGAATTTTTCTTTTTTAAAAATAAAAAAAGATAAAACTTAAGTCTAAAGACCTAATAACCGTATCTCCCTCTCAAATCTCAATCACAATCGCTGTCTCTGACTGACGAGTGACAAGCTCAAGCGGCATCACAGGACCAAGCTTTCTCTTTTCTTGCGAGTTGCGACAATCTCTCTCGCCATCCCTGGTATTCTCTTCATTTCCACAATTTCACTTAATTTTGAAGATTACGGACCTCAGATAACTCTTTATTTCTCTCTTTTCTTTCTTTTTGGCTAAGATTCGAGCTTACTTTTGAACCTCACGCTGTATTTTTGCTGCTCTACTGTGGTTATGTTTTGGGTTAGGTAAAAATATTGATTTTTGGGTTTTACTTTGAATCTGAAATTGGGTTTTACTAGGTTAGGTAATTGTTTCTTGGATGCTACTTGTTATGTTAAGTAGGGAGTTCAACTGTAGCTAATTTAACAGGAATTTGATGAATTAAAAAGAACGTAGTTTTTGTTTGCCAATTTAATGATTTACTGTTTAACAATCAGCGTACTGTTTTTAATTATTTTGTGATTGTCATCCCTTTTCTTACCTTGTAGAAAAGTACGGAGTCTCAGATGTAGGGAATTTTGGCAACACTGGTGTAATCTGATTCTATATGGCCATATGGCATTTCTTAGATGCATTTAGTTCTTTTTTCCTTTGGAGATGTTTCGCTTGGTCAAATGGAAATGAACAGCTCCCCTGGAAAAAGTATTCTATCTTTTTTACAGTATGAAGATAAAATGTTGGGGTGGTGCTTGAAGAACTGGTATAATAATTGAATCATGAATTACTTGTCGGCAAAAAATAGTGTACATGTTTTAATTTCTTGTTTTAAATGTATCAAGATGCAGAGGTATACTTTGTCAACAACCAGGGAACAAAGCAGGTCTTTGTTTGACTTATCAAGAGTTCCTTTTCNCAGCCCTATCGGCGAGTGACTCTTTTTCGCGCTGTACTCTTTTTCCCTTAGCTAAGATTTTATCCCACTCAATTTTTCTTGCAAGTTTTTTAATGAGGCAACAAATAATGCGTATTACAAGATATGTGTAATCTTTTTCTTCACTAAGATTTTTTTCAACAGGTTTTTTTTTAGTAAGGTTTTAACGAGACACATTATCTGTGGACATCTAAGGAGGAGTGTTATGAAATGCATATAATGCGTATTACAAGATATGTGTTCTCTTTTTCCTTCACTAAGATTTTTTTCGATAAGTTTTTTCTTAGTAAGGTTTTAACGAGACACATTATCTGTGGACATCTAAGGGGGAGTGTTATGAAATACATATAATGCGTATTACAAGATATGTGTACTCTTTTTTATTCATTAAGTTTTTTTTCCACAAGTTTTTTTCTTAGTAAGGTTTTAACGAGACATATTATATGTGGACATCTAAGGGGGAGTATTATGAAATACATATTATATGGATGTCCACTAATCAAAAATAACTCCCACTACTCTTCTCCAGTATGTAGATAATCCCCACTACTTCTCACCATTGTAGTTGTAACTCTCACACCTCCATAACCTCTCCATGATCTTTCCTCATGTTCTCATAGTTAATACCATGTTCATGACATCCCATAGTTAAATAGAGGGTTTGAGTATCACATTGTACACACTTGAATACATAAAAGAAATAAGAATTTCTCCTTCTTTCTCTCTGTATCTCTTATCTATTTTCTTATTTTATGTTATTGCTTTGAGCTTAGTTTTTTAACATCTTCAATAATCTAAGGATATTTTAGTCTTTCAATTTTATAGGGTTATTTTCATCTTTTATTGTTAGTCTGATTTTTCTAATTTGTGATTAATGAACAATTTTTTTTAAGCCTTCCATAAAGAAGAGCCCCGATTGAATATTGGCGGAAGAGTCCTGGGCGGGAAAATCAGCAAATCTGAGACTCCGTCTCGGGAAGAGTTCACCCTAAGGAATCAGGATGGAGAGAATCCACGTGTCTGTGAGAGCGAGGCCTCTGTCGCCGGAAGATGCAAAGTGCAGCCCCTGGCGAATCTCCGACAACTCTATCTTCATTCCCAACCAGCCCGCCAAGTTTGATTTTGGTACTCTCTCTCACTTCTCTCTAGGTTTTCCCCTTTTTCTCATCATCTACTCATTTTGTTTCTTCACTTTTTACTTTGGATGTGCAGACAGAATCTTCGGGGAGGAATGCACGACGCTTGAAATCTACAAAGCTCGAACTAAAAATATTGTTTCTGCTGCAATTCAAGGATTTAATGGTATTTTACGCCTCCTTTTTACTTAATTTTCGGCATTTGTTGTAATTGTCGTCTTATTTATTTTCCACTTCTGCCGGCCGCCGGATACAAGTTTGGAATGCAGTTTTCCTTTTCTATTTTTTATTTTTGAATTAAAAACACTGTACCTGTTACTAATTGAGCTCCTAAGACACTTTAATAGAGAGATGTTGCGTGTTTAAACTTTAAGAATGAATTCAGTGCAGTTGGGAAGGCCAGAAGGTTAGCAACAAAAAGTTAAGAGGCATGCTCCGTGTAAAGTTAAACATTAAAGAGCTCTATTAGGAAAATGTCTTGTATTTTACCTATTCAATTGGATAAGTTGTTTGGTGTCAATTTGTTTTTAAGTTACAGTACGTTGGTTGTCGAAATGACAGCCCGGTGCCCAAAACATCCTGCATTCACGCAGGTGCTGGGAAAGGACCACACTCCCAGGGGTGTAATGTCTACATCCTATCTAATGCAAGCATTAGTGGCTGTTTTCTCGGCTCGAACCTGTGACCTATAGGTCACATGAAGACAACTTTATTATTGCTCCAAAGCTCCTCTTCTGTAGGTTGGTTGTCAACTTGATTACAAATTTGAGTAAGGTGACTTGCAACTTGATTACTAATCTGGAGTAAGTTAGCTGGCCACTTGAATTCGGCCTAGAGTGAGTTGGCTTGCAGCTTGGTTACAACTCGAAGTCAGTTGTCTTGCAATTTGATATGAATCGAAGTCTATGACAACAAATTGATCGAATTGGTAACTAGGTGTTGATGAAAGAACATTCTTTATAAATAGTCATCTCTTGTTAATTGTTAATCCGAAATTGATTGGAATAAATTGTACTTAGGGTATTAGTATTCTTTCTAACAATGGCAGTAGAGAGAGGTGTCAAGTATATCGAGAAAATGATTTGGGATACACTTGCGTGAAATTCATTGTAGAGTCCATTCTTTCTATATATACTTCTATTATAATGGAAGTCATGCTCCTGGACATAGGCATAATTGACTGAATCATGTAATTCTAGGTGTTCATGTTTTCGTTCCATCAGCGTTATCATATTTTGTTCTCCTATTTCAGTAAGATGTACTAGTTGATCCTTTTAGCGACATAACAAGATTCCAATTGATTGGGTACGATGTTTAAAAATGTTAAATTGACTTTATATTATAAGCGACATGGAAAAAAAATATTAAAGTAATGGTTGAAAATTTGATTTAACAGAGAGAATATCCCATTGAGTTTTAAATTTGAATAGTGTAGTAATTTTGAAAATATTTTGGGACGTCCCAAAATGAAAATAATGTTGTATAAAATGGAAAAGAGGAAGTATATATACTAATGACACTCTCATACTATGTGAAGAAGATACAATACGATTGAGATTCTTTAAGTTCATTCTCCTTGTGTTTGAAACGATATCTAGGTTGCATATGATTCTAGCAAAATGTTGTAAAGATAGAGGAACTGGGAGGAGTGGTTTTGCAAGATTAGCAAATACATTAGACATATCTGCGCTTGCCATTAGGAGCAGGTCACAAATCAGTTGACATCTGACATGGAGTTATTGGCAAAGTAGAGAGGAAAGCATCAAACTGGATTAGCCAATATTTGTCTTTGTTTTAGAAGGATGATGATGATCGGAAAGTTGAAAGAGCGGGACAATTGTTGACAAAGCTTAGGAGTTAAGCAAGGGACCAAGCTCCATTATCTGGTACAACAACAACTATGCCGTATTTCTAAAAAAGTTGGGGCTGGCAGTACGAAACCTCATTGACCATGTTTATAATAATTCATCTAAACCAATCTTATACAAAATAAATATAAAAGTGTTAGACATTCTATCTAAAAGAAATCTAATAAGGCTAGAAGACTCCTACAAAATGTAGGACTTAAAATAAATATACTAACATGATTAAAACATATTTCTATATTTATTGGTATCATACATATACATATTTTTCTTCCATTTTTGTTCTATCTTTCGCAAATATGGATGGATTCCAAGAGATTTTAGGTCTTTGGAGATAACTCTTTCAATGTGATTTTAGGTCTACCTTGTCCTCTATTAACACCTTTATTCAGCATGGTTTATATTGCATTGATTCCATAAAAACAAAAATCACTTGATCGTTGCATGTACATACATCAACCAAGTCAACATAAAACTCAAGATATTTCATCAAATCATCGAATGAAGGATTCTACTAGTTTCTTAAACTAAATTCTTGGAGAAGAAAGAATTTTCTTTTGATCCCACTTACTAGGTTTCTTGTTTTTACTTCCACGGACCGGTGCATCTGGAAGTCAATGCAGGATATGATAAAAATATCTCAAGAACATTGTCTTATTTACTGCGTGCTTCTGGCGAATATGATCCATTTTTAAGTTTGTCTAATCTTGCATGACTGCACATCCCTCTTAGTATCTGCATCTCGACACTCATTTTATGGATGTGTTAGACTTTAGCAGCCGAACATTCACTCTCATTTAATATTACTGGTCTTACAACTATTTTATAGAACATACGATTCACTTTGGTAGGCAATTGTCCATTTCAGCCATTCGATTCTGATTCTTTGTGTAACATTTTCTTCTATCATTACATATGCTAGAACAATGAGCCTAGAGATCTGGTCAAGAAATAATATGAAGTTCATTGTGAAAGATTTCTCTAAAGCTTTGATTTTCCATTCCTTTTATAGTCCACAACGACATCAAAAGAAGATTTATGCTAAGAAAATAATCTTACGTCTAACTCAATTCTAATAACTAGCCATGAAATGAAAATTGCCCAAGTTTCTAAAGTGATTACAACCTATATCTTCAACCAATATGTGATTTTGACACCCCCTAGTATGCTCACTATATATGGGGCCAATATTGGGTAATCAAATATCATGGATGAGTTTGACTCAGATACCATGTTAAAAAAAAGGACCAATGACCTAACCTAACCCCAAAAGATAAGCTACTGAGGTGAAGATTACCTAAGACCATATAAGAGACACTATACCATATCCTTAACCAACATGGGAATTTTAACAATTTGAAAAATCAATGCCCCTTATTAGGACATGCTTTTGTTGAGAGGAAATCGGTTACGTTTTTCTATACAAAAAATTATAGAAAAGAGGTCTGGATGTTTTGCTGTTAAAGTGGGCTTGGCCCGTGAGGCTAGCGTAACCCAACCGATTATTTGGGTAGGGTTGGACTTAGATTTTTTGACCCATTCAGAAGAACCGAGGGTATTAGGTCTGACCCCAAGTCAGCCTGATGACCATTGAAGCTTGGCTGCGATTGGGCTCAGGCCAACTTATGAGCCAATTTTAAAAGAAAATAATAGAAATAGCGGGTTGGCTATTGATAATCATAAAACACAAATAGCTGGACCACAATTACTATTTGCAGCTGGTTAGCCACATTATTTTGTAGCCAAAAATTAACACAAATCATTGAAATCCCACCCTTCTACCACTTCACTGTCCTCTTCACAACCATCTCCATCTTTCTCTACCATAAAGAAACAACAACAATTTGGTGCTCATACTTTTTTTTTGATAAGGTAAATTGTATTAAACAAAAGGAAGAGAGTTCCCGTATACAGGAAGTATACCAAAAAGTAGAGAATTTACATCAAAACATGATTCTCTACAAAAGACGCCCAATCTTCTATACAAATAGGGGTTATATGAGTGCAACAAAAAGCGATCAAAGATAAAAGACTATTCTTAAGATGTGAAAAAGTAGACTCAATCCCCTCAAAAGCTCTCCTATTTCTCTCCCCAAACTATCCACATGAGAGCTAATGGGGCGAACTTCCACGCCTTTTGCTTTCTTCTTCTATGGAAACCGGCCCAGTTTTATAACATTTCTTTTACAGTGCTTGGCATCACCCATTCAGGATTGCCCTCCACAAAGCCGAGGGCACAGGGCAATGCAACAAAATATGATCAACTTCTTCCCCTGAGCTTTTACACATGTAGCACCAACTAACAAGTGTAATTCCTCTCTTTCGTAGATTTTCAGCAGTTAAGATCATTCGCCTCTAGCCATGCAGAAAAGCACACCTTCATGGGCGCCTTAGGAATCCAGATCGAGAAGTATGGAAAAGAGGCCTCCTCTCTCACCAACATACTTTGGTAAAAGGACTTTACGGTGAACAAACCATCATCACACAAACCCCATCTCCAAGAATCACAAGATGGCTGGGGCCTGTCTTGCCCATATAGCAGTACCAACAAATCTTGTAGTTCCGCAATCTCCCAATCTTGCATGTTCCTTCTAAATGAGAGGTCTTATACTACCCCCCTTCATGCTCTTTGCGAATATGTTGGACCATCAATTCCTTCTGGTTTGAAACTCTGAAGACGTGGGGGAAGGAGACCCTCAGAGTATCCTCTCCACACCACCTATGATTCCAAAAGCTGATTCTCCTTCCACCCCCCACATTGTAAGTGATGTTGCCACTAAAGGCTTCCCAAATTCTTCATGATGCTCCACATGCCACACCCGAAAGGTGCTGTGATTGCCCTGGTCCTCAACCTCTTCCCGTGCAATCGTACTTTTCTACTATGACCTCCCTCCATAGAGCATGCTCTTCTACCCCGAATCTCCACAACCACTTCCCTAACAAAGCTCTGTTGAATACCCTAAGATCTTTTACTCCAAGTCCCCTCCACTTTTTTAGGGAAGTGACTGTCTGCCAATTCACTAGATGAAACTTTCTAGTTCCATCCGCCGCATCCCAAAGAAAATTCCTTTGAAGCCTCTCCGGTTTTTATGTGATGCTCACAAGAGCTTGCAACAGGTACAGGTAATAGGTGGGCATGCTCGATAAAGTGCTTTTAATAAGCACTTCCTTACCGCCTTTTGACAAGTACCGTTTCTGCCAGCCTGCTAATCTTTTCCCAACCCTTTCGATCACTGGATTCCAAACCGTAGTATCCTTATGCGAAGAGCCCAATGGGAGACCCAGGTAAGTAGTGGGAAGGGAGTCCACCTTACATCTGAGAACATAAGACAAAGCATCAATGTTAGCAACCTCACCCACCGGAAAAATCTCACACTTGCCGAGGTTGATTTTGAGTTCTGATACTGTCTGAAACCATTGCAGGACCTACTTCAGGTTGGTCAACTGATCCATATCGGCATCACAGAAAATCAGGATGTCATCCCCCAAAAGCAAATGAGAGACTCTTCGCACTGAGCACCCCGATCGGAGCTGAGAATTCTCTCAAGAAGCGTCCGCCCGCCGCTCGATCCATCATTTTACTCAGAGCATCCATCACTAGAATGAATAGCATGGGGGATAGGGGTTCACTTTGCCTGAGACCCCTGGAGCTGCCAAAGAAACCATACGGGCTACCATTAATCAGGACAGAGAATCTGACTGAGAAAATACAGGACTTGATCCATTCCTTCCATCTTACCCCAAACCCCATCCACATCATAATAAAATCCAGGAACTCCCAATTGACATGGTCGAAAGCCTTCTCGAAGCCCAACTTGCATGATGGCCCTTTTGTTTGGGTCATTCATCTCGCTCACATTCCATGAAAGAATCTTAACTTCCATAAGTAACAATATCCCCCTTTTCCCCACCCCCTCTAACCGAGCTCCCTTCCTCCCTGTCACACACCCGGCCTCGTCTCTGGTACACCAATACATCCCTTAAATTTTTGACAGCATGATATGATCAGATCTTAAAGAAACAAGTCAGTAGCAAAAATGCTCCGAGGCACGCTCCCCGAGATTCTTCTCTTCTTCTTTCTATGACTCCACCACCCCTATAAAAAGCCAAGCTTCCCGCGACCAAACCCCAGCGAAACCCTCCGGCAACGGAGCTCTCATGCGCCACCAACGCGCCATTTTTTCCGGCGATTGTTTCAGTTGTTCAGTACCAGAAAACTTTCTTCCCTCCCTATATTTTGTTTTCCAGTTAATGTGACTTTTGATTTTTCTAACCTTTGAGATTTTTCCGGCCAAATCTCACTTCTTTTTTGGGACAACCGCATCTAGAATATGATGGATTCTACAGAGAGAAACTCCTACTTTTCCCTAGAATCTAGAAAATTGGAAAACATGTCTTTCATCAAAGTTGCCTCATGGCCAGCCCTAGAACTTGGGGGAAGATGCCATCGAAAGCTTGACGTAGGGCAGGAGCCGCACTTCTCGCTGTCTGAGGAGCACACTCTCAGGCGCAAGGGCTTCTTGAAATCTTGTGTGATTGGGTCTTTCTCCAAATGGGTTGGTTCTCCAGAGGCTGTTAGGAACTGGGCAACAGAGGTATGAAACGTCAAGGACGGGCTGAAAGTATCGCAACTGGGGGACACACAATATCTCTTTCACTTTGTCGACGAGTCTCAAGCTTCAGAAATTCTTGTCAAAGGAAACAAGTTGTTCGATGGGAACTTCTTAAAGCTAGACAGATGGGTGGAGCACGATGGGTGCCTCGACCCTTGTTTCACCGGCGAATCATTGGTGGTCAACATGGTGGGTCTCCCGGTGCATCTTTGGTGTCTTGACCTATTCAAGAAAATGGGAAAATCTGTGGGGTTTTTATTGATGTCACTTGCAGCTTACACGATCTCTTGCGAGTAAGGATTGTGGTGAAGAAAGGGGGCAGAATCCCTGTCTCCACTGTGGTGGAAGATGGCTACTTGAGTTATAGGGTTTGGTTGAGTCTTGAATTTCGTCCTATCTTTATGCCTGAGATAGTGGCAGAAGAAAAGGGAAGGTCAAATAGAAGGGAGGGGAGGGGAAATCAGCCTCTGAGGACAGGGGAGGGCTCACCGGATCAGTGGACTAAGCCGGAACCAAACATTAGATCAAGGAGAGACGGGAGGTTTGTTTTTGGGAGAAGAAGACAAAATTTCAACAGGAGGAATAGAGGTGATTGTGTTAGTGATGCGGGCTGGAAAGGCAGAATGGGCTGGTCCTCTTCTAATTATCATAGGGCCGGGCAAGTTTTCAGCAAGTATAGGCCTCAGCCTTCTCACATGGGTCCTAAAACTTTTCCCAATTCTATTAGAATTGATCCTAAGGGGCCCAAATTATTTCAAGATGCATTTGATAAGGTTCCTAAGCATATGGGAATAATCGTTCCTCCTTCTTCTGCCAATGGTGCTCCACACAGTGGCATTTCTTCACCGAGCTCTAGTGACCTGCACCCCTCTTTGATGGTCGCCGTTTCAGGGGTAGCACCGGCTAAAGATGGTGCTGTTATTCCATGGCCATCCGCCTCTGATGGACCTAGCTCCATCGCCCCCACATCTGCTCCTGGGCTTAGCTGTGCTGACGTTACACTTCAAGCTTCCTCTTCTTCTTCTAGGAAGACTGTTGAGCATGCCCCAATTGATGTTAGTGCCGGACTAGTATTTCCAGTTAATATGCCGCTAAGAGATCCATGTTCTCCTCCTTCCTGCTACCCTTATGATGCTTCTGGTCATTCCTGTAGCAGCGGGGTGCTAATTTCAGAGGTCGATATCCCTCAAGGAAAGGGTGAGATCCTTTCGGCACCTAAAGTTCCTATTGCTAGCAATGCTATGGTCTTGTATTCCTCCTGTAGGAGCAAGGAAAGGGTACATATAGAAAATGCCTGTCCAATTTCGTCACGAATTGGAGGAGGGAATGTCTTTTTGGATGGAGGATAAACTATTAAACTTTGGGAAGTTTCTAGGTGTTTCTTTTGAAGGGAAGGAAGATAGGGTGTTAGAATGTTCAGGGAGATTGAGCAACAATCTTTTTATGATGGTGAAGGGAGGGAGTTGGGTCAAGGTGTTAAGCATAATAATTTAGGGGATGTAGTGGTGTATTAGAGACGGGGCCGGGTGTGCGACAGGGAGGAAAGGAGCTTGGTTAGAGGGGGTGGGGAAATGGGGGATATTGTTATTTATGGAAGTTAAGGTTCTTTCATGGAATGTGAGGGGGATGAATGACCCAAACAAAAGGGCCATCATCAAAGTGAGAGTTAGAGAGTGTGGTGCTAACCTAGTTTGTTTTCAGGAGACAAAAATGGAAGTTGTGTCGGATGTGATTGTGAGGAATGTCTGGGGAGGTAGTTGGGTAAAATATGACTGGGTCCCAGCAGTGGGAAGTGCCGGGGGCATTCTTCTAATGTGGGATGATAGAAGCTTGGAGGTAAAAGAGATTAAGAAAAGAGTTTTTTTCTTTGGCAACTCTTGTTAAAGATAGAGTGAGTGGGGGGTGTGTGGATTTGGGAGACTGTACAGACCGGTAGGAGAAGGGTCCAAGGTGTTTTTCTGGGAGTAACTAGCCAATATGATGGGGGAATGGGACATTTCATGGGTTTTAGGGGGAGACTTTAACACTATTAGATTCCCAGAGGAGAGATTAAGATGTAGTCTGATCTCGAGGGCCATGGAAAAGTTTTCTGACTTCATCAATGATCACTTTCTCATTGATCTTCCTCTGTCAGGGGAAAGGTTTACTTGGGCTAGGGCGGAGGATTCCAACTCAAGGTCTAGACTTGATAGATTTCTTATATCGCCCTACTGGGATGAGCTGGTGCTGAATGTGCTGCAGATTCCTTTACCTAGGCTGACTTCGGATCATTTGCCTATCTTGCTAGATGGATGCAGAAGGAGGGGAGTGCGTGCTCCTTTCCAATTCGAGAACATGTGGTTGAAGGTGCTAGGATTTGGTGATAAAGGGAAAGAATGGTGGACAAGCTACGGGGTATCAGGGACACCTTCATTCTGTCTTTCGAATAAACTTAAATTGCTCAAGGGAGATATTATTAGGTGGAGTAAGGAGGTTTTTGGGAGGGTTGATGTTAAAATGAGGGAGCTTATGCGTGAATTGGGGGAACTAAAGAGGGGAAGGGGCGAAGGAGTTAGATGAATATGAGAAAGCGAGACCGAGGGAGGTTAAGAGGGAAATAGTCGAGTTAGTAATAGCTCAGGAGACTAGTTGGCGGCAAAAATCGAGGGCGCTATGGTTAACGGAAGGGGATTCGAATACCAAGTTTTTCCATAGGGTGGGGGTTCCCAATCGAAAGAGGAACTTCATAGAGTCCTTTGTTGTGGATGGGGTGAGGATTGAGGGAGAGGAGAAGGTAAAAGGGGCGATAGTGGGGTTTTATGAGAACTTATACAAAGAGGAAGTTAGTTGGAGGCAGACTTTGGGGGGAATAGAGTTCAACCACATAAGGGAGGGAGACGGTGAGTGGCTAGAAAGGGCTTTCGAGGAGGAGGTGCACGAGGCTATGTCGAGTTGTGCTGGTGATAAGGCCCCCGGGCCTGATGGTTTCTCCTTGGCCTTCTTCCAGCTCTGTTGGCAAGGAGGAGTTGATGGAAGCCATTGAACACTTCCATGTGAATGGTATTTTTGAGAAAAGTATCAATGCTTCTTTTATTATTATTGTGCCTAAGAAAGAAGGTGCATCTTGTATCAGAGCCTACAGGCCTGTTAGTCTTGTGGGGAGCATTTACAAGATTATTTCTAAAGTGCTCTCCAATAGACTCAAAAAGGTTCTTAACGTGTCTGTTTCGTCCTCCCAGAATGCGTTTGTGAAGGTAGACAGATCCTGAATGTTGCTTTGGTGGTTAATGAACTTGTAAACTCCAGAAGGAAAAATAGAGAACTTGGCTTACTATGCTAGTTGGACTTTGAGAAGGTTTACGACCATGTCAATGTCAATTGGGAGTTCCTGGATTTCATTATGATGCGGATGGGGTTTGGGGCAAGATGGAGGGGATGGATCAAGTTCTGCATTTCCTCAGTCAGATTCTCTGTCCTGGTTAATGGTAGCCCGTGTGGTTTCTTTGGCAGCTCCAGGGGTCTCAGGCAAGGTGACCCCCTATCCCCATGCTATTCATTCTAGTGACAGATGCTCTGAGTAAAATGATGGATCGTGCGGCGGGCGGAGGCTTCTTGAGAGGAGTCTCAGCTTCGATCGGGGTGCCCAGTGCGCGAAAAGTCTCTCATTTACTTTTTGCGGTTGACATCCTGGTTTTCTGTGATGCCGATATGGATCAGTTGACCTACCTGAAGTAGGTCCTGCAATGGTTTCAAATAGTATCAGGGCTCAAAATCAACCTCGACAAGTGTGAGATTTTCTCGGCGGGTGAGGTTGCTAACATTGATGCTTTGTCTCATGTTCTCAGATGTAAGGTGGGCTCCCTTCCCACTACTTACCAGGGTCTCCCATTGGGCGCTTCACATAAGGATACTACGGTTTGGAATCCAGTGATCGAAAAGGTTGAAAAAAGATTAACAGGCTGGCAGAAATGGTACTTGTCAAAAGGCGGAAAGGAAGTGCTTATTAAAAGCATTTTATCGAGTATGCCCACCTATTACTTATCCCTGTTGCAAGCTCCTGTGAGCATCACAGAAAAACTGGAGCGGCTTCAAAAGAATTTTCTTTGGGGTACGGCGGTTGGAACTAGAAAGTTTCATCTAGTGAATTGGCAGACAGTCACTTCCCCCAAGAAATGGGGTGGACTTTGAGTAAAAGATTTTAGAGTATTCAATAGAGCTTTGTTGGGAAAGTGGTTGTGGAGATTCGGGGTAGAAGAGCATGCTCTATGGAGGGAGGTCATAGTAGAGAAGTACGATTCCATGAGAAGGGGTTGGAGGACCAAGGCAATCACAACACCTTTCGGGTGTGGCATGTGGAGGAGCATCATGAAGAATTGTGAATCATTCAGTGGCAACATCACTTACATGGTGGGAGATAGAAGGAGAATCAACTTTTGGAATTATAGGTGGTATGGAGACGATACTCTGAGGGTCTCCTTCCCCCACGTTTTCATAATTTCAAACTAGAAGGAATTGATGGTCCAACAGATTCGTAAGGAGCATGAAGGGGAGGGGTAGTATAGGACCTCTCATAGGACCTCTCATCTAGAAGGAACATGCAAGATTGGGAGATTGCATAGCTGCAAGATTTATTGACACTGGGTAAGTTAGGCCCCAGCCATCCTGTGATTCTTGGAGATTGGGTTTGTGTGGCGATGGTTTGTTCACCGTAAAGTCCTTTTACCAGAGTATGTTGGTGCTAGAGGAGGCCTCTTTTCTATACTCCTCGATCTGGATTGCTAAGGCGCCCACAAAGGTGTGCTTTTTTGCATGGCTAGCGGCGAGGGGAGTGATTTTGACTG
>ML391250.1:0-42442 GCA_005239525.1 Nicotiana knightiana
ACTCGCTTAACAACACCTAGTCTAACTACTGGTGCATGTAAAAGGTATAAAACACTTCACTCAATTTCTCTAAAACAACTAGCAACAATTCTATGTTCTGAACAACCTAGAACAACATGTGTAGGTAATACTTTGCAACAGCCCATCTAACAATTTAGATAATTAGTATACACTGTCCCACGCCTAGGCAAGTCTTAGGTAATCAACTTAAAAAGTAAAATCAGAACTGTCTTTGTGATCATGTTTAACTATCAGCATGCTTAAAACCAGTAGGCAAGCCTGATTAAGACTTCCTCTCTGAGTTATGCAATAAATCTGTCTTTGTGTTATCACCTAGATACGATGCTTTAGGATTCTGAATTAGTATGGACCTTAGTTGTATTTGAGACATGCTATTTATGTGTACTGTGTATGGAGGAATACTTGAACCTTTATCTTCTTTCCGTGCTTTCCCTTTATCTGCAGTCCTACTTGTTTTGTTATCTATCGTCCTAGAATTTTTACCTTTAAAACCTGAGGGTCTGCCTAGCACCTCCTTTTAGGATAGGATTCCTAATTTTCTCCGGGACTGATAGGAAGGGACGGGTAACAGCATGCAATAGAGGTCGAGACCAACACTCGCTCTTAATAACCTTACGGGGTGGGAAGATTAGAATATGGATATGATGATCGGTACGCTAATACCACATGTATCCCCTCTTCGAGGAGTGATTACTGGGTATTGCATTGATGTGATCCATATTATTATAAAACTAGGACACATTTTATATGCTTAGCTCGTAATCCTTTTCAAAGCTAATCTTCTTTACTATTTTTTTCCAAACATCTGCATGCTTAAGACTTAAATACCCTCTTATTTGAGCCTTTACTTGTTATTTGCTAATTGTACAAATTCACGAAACCATTTGGCCGGGAACCACATTTGTGGATCCTGAGGGGTACCTAACACCTCCCCCTTAGGATAATTTTAAGCTCTTACCCAATCTCTGGTTAGTAACATAGTTGTAATTGAACCCCTTAGGTGCCCTAACTCACCGTTAAAATCGTTAGGTGGCGACTCTTCAAAATATGCAAATCCATTTCCCAAAAGGAACGAGTTGTCCCAACCAATGTCATAAACCCGATTTCGCGAGGAAAAAGGGGGCGCCAACAAGATGTACATTGGAAGGCGTCAAGAATTGTGGTATTTTTATATCATTGTGGATACTACATTCTGGTATTAGGAAAGGGAAGAATAGCTTAAATTCATCGAAAGCTTCTTTAGAGTAAGTATTGGAGATGTGGTACTTTGGGATACTTAAGAGATATTCAGCGGTTTATGAGCCTTAGGGCGATGTGGTTCTATGCTAGGGTCTCGCGTGGTGATTCCTGGTTGAGGGCTTTGGTACTATGGCATGGAGAAGAATCAATTCGAAGGTAATCCGAAAGGAAACTCGGAGAAATAGGACAGCTTGGTAGTAGATTGGATCGGCATGGTAATGGGTAAGATCGATTCTTAGGGTGCTTATGATGTTGTAATGTTATACGTATGATTCGTGGCAATGCTCTTGGGTATTGACGACCTGCGTAGCTTAGTTGAGTTAGAGGGATTCAGTCCTGACGGGTTAGTTCAGTACAATGGGTTTCAGAGGGTTCTTGATGGTCTCTACCATAGTTGAGATGTATATTTCCTACTGGTTCATGGGGCATGTGGCGCATTGTAATTTTCTCCAGAATAAATCAAATGGAAAGTCTTAACTGATTGAGTATGTAGCTTTTTGCGACTTAGAGTGGATTTGAGGTTTGTCGTATCGTTCATATGGTGGCATAATGGGTGCGATGTGTGGTGTAGTATTGAGATTGCGGGTGCTAGGTCGATGTGATTTGATAGGAAGGTTCTGAATTCTTAGGTAGCATGGACGATCTTAGATGGTGGGATAGATGATGTTTCTTTTGGATATAGATCGATGAAGGTTTAAGTTTCAGAATAGACACTGTGTTTTGATTTATGGGTACTTCATTGTTGTGGCGGTACTCTCCTTGTTGGTCGGCTGTGGGTGTTCAAATTTGTCCTTGTAACACATACGGATTGTAAGGGTATCCCTCGTGGTATGATCGGGTAGTGGGGAAGTAACATTCAGGCGACGAAGTTGAGATCGGATATGGTGATTTGTGTGCTCTGAGGGTTCGGATTCTGGGTACTCGAATGGGTAGACGATTTCATAGTTGAGGGCTGTAGAGACATAGATAAGGTTAGTCAGAGGTTAGTGTGTGTTGTGATTCAGTCATTATGGAACTTCGGAGGGTCCATTTGTATATTGTGTACGACCGGATCGATTTGGGGTCCCTTAGTAGGCCTAATGGGGATAGGTGTTTTGTACCAAGTCGGATTGATTGGCTCTGTAGTGATATTGTGAGGGGCATTCCAGTTAGTGGTTGTTGGGATTATCGGTGTTCTGGGATGATTTATGAGTTACTCTTCCCTGCTACAGGGAGCTGCGATTCTGTGGTTTTAGGCACACATGGTGTGGTTCTATTGTGGTCGTATAGCGGGATTTGAGTGAGGTAAGTAATTGGGTATTGCAGAATTTAGGCGTATTGGTTACGTTCTTTTGAGTTCGTGTGGCATGGTATTGTCCGATTCTCTGTGGTTATGGTAATGCACTTTGAGTAATTGAGGTAGGGTTTCACATGGTTGTTGATTTTGAGCAAGGCAGAGCGAGGCATATAATATGGGCCAACACTTGGATGGGGTCGCGCATTGCGGTAGATTTACGTTGAGATATGATCCTTGTGTATTGGATTCGTGTGTTTTGGTTCTATGGTGTGTGAGGAGTTCTTAGCATTTGCGTTGTGGTGATACCCGTTGATCTTGCGGGACGGTTCTCTAGTTTGATGTCGTTTTTCCATGTTTGAGTACATCTGAAATGTTGCTTCTTAGTGCATAGGCTGCACGTGTTGTGGCTTTAAGCTGTATTGATACGTCATGTCGCTAGAGTGGTTGTGGTAGATGAGATGAGGTCGTCGGACCTAGAATGGGTACTTCCGGATCTAGTTGCGGTATATTTGGGAGGATATTGATGCTGATCGGCTTAGAGATTTTGCTATATTTCCTGTCGAAGAGAGGGAGATCTGTCACTTGTTGATCTGACGAATGATTTCGGGTTTCAGTGTGTTTCTTTCATCATTTGCAGTATATGAAGGTGCTAGAACGGGTCTCTATTTGATAGTAGGGTTATTACCGGCATTGAATTGCTTAAGTAGTGTGGTGATTAGAAATTATTTCTATGAGCGTTTGAGTTATGCGATATCATATGATTTCAACTTGGGGTATGACTATGGCTTGATTCAGCTTGTTCAGACTTATACAGTGTGTGGATGTGTGATTCTGATCTTATAGAAAAGTTCGAATGTGGAAATTGGATTCTAAGGCTTATGGGCTAGGTTGGATGAGAAGTTTCAGATGTGCGGTGTTATCAGATCCATGCGGGACAGGGTGATGTGGGATCACCCCCGGGTATATGTGTGGTAAGGTTATTCGGCGATTTGATGGCTTTTGGAACAACTCTTGGCACGTTCAAGGATGAACGTTTGTTTAAGAGGGGGAGAATGTAACGACCCGATCGGTCGTTCCGAGAATTTTAGCCTCGTTTCCCCCGTTTCTGCTTCATGATATGTGGTTCATCTCTATTATGTTGTGTTAGGTTAGTTGGCTCGATTTCAGAGTGATTTTTGGAGAGAATAAGACACTTAGTCTCTTAAGTTGGGTATCTAGTTGAAAAAAAGAGTCAACCGGAAGTTGACTTATAGGTAAACGATCTCGGAATTTGGTTTTTATGGTTCGGACAACTTCGTTAGGTGATTGGGGACTTAGGAGCGCATTCGAAATGTTATTCAGAGGTCTGTGGTAGAATTAGGCTTGAATTGGCGAAATTGGATTTTTTGGCAATTTCCGATCGGCAGTGGAAAATTAGTTATCGGGGTTAGAAGGGAATTCCGGAAGTTGGAATAGGTTCGTGGTGTCGTTTGTGATGTGTGTGCAAAATTTCAGGTCATTCGGACTTGGTTTGGTTGGTTTCGACATCGTCGGTGAATTTTGGAAATTTAGAAATTCTTAGGCTTGAATCTCGAGTTAATTTGGTATATTTGGTTGAGGCCCCGAGGGGCTCGTGGTGATTTCCGATGGTCATCAGAAGGTTTGGACTTGGAAAATGTAGCAGAATGGCTACATGGTGTAATTTTTCTAGTGTGGCCGCACTTGCGGACGGGGAGACGCAGGTGCGATGAGCGCCGGTGCAGAGGACATGTTGCAGATACGGAAAATGGAGGCAAGGGCAGCTTCTGCAGATGCTAGGGAAGGATCGCACCTGCGAGCCCGCAGGTGCATGTGGTGTCCGCAGATGCGAAAATTGGAACTTAAGTGAGATGCGCAGGTACACACCTGGGACCGCAAGTGCGAGTCCGCAGGTGCGAGGAAAGTGACCGAAGGTGCAGCTTAGCTGGGCAGAACATATAAATTCAAGTCTTCGCGAAATTGGGTTATTTTTCCACCATTTGTGTTCGGACTAGGAGCTTTTGGAGAGATCTTGAAGAGGGATTCAAGGGGAATCACTTTGAGGTAATGTTTTTGAACTCAATACTCGATTCTATGGTGATTTCTAACTGATTAAGCATGAAATTTGTGGGATTTAGGGGTTCAAAATTATGGAATTAGGGCTTGGAAACTTGAGACTAAGAATTGGGTGATTGAGGGGTCAAACGAAGTTAGTTTTTGATAAATTTAGTATGTATAGACTAGTGAGAGGTTAAGGGTTCTGATTTTGTGATTTTTATCGATTCCGAGAAGTGGGCCCGAGGGTCGGGTTTGGCCAATTTTGGAAATTTTGATGTAATTTGATTATTTTCGCATGGATTTTGTTCCTTTAACGTATATTGATGTTATGAATATGATTTTGAATAGATTCGGGAGATTTGAGTCCGAGTCGAACAGCAAGGGCATCGCTGAGTAGATTTTCATCCGGTTTGAGGTAAGTAGCGATTGTAAATCTAGACCTGAGGGTATGAAACCCCGTAATTTCGTACTATTTTGATAAATGAGGTGACTCACATGCTAGGTGATGGGCATGTGGGCGTGCACCGGTAGGTATTGTGACTTGGTCCGTCCTGTGGTAACTGTAGAGTTGTGTATTTGATAAATTTTATTGATTTCATGTGTTTTAGAAATGATTCTGTTAGGGTTGAATGCCATGTTTGGGGGCCTTGTGTCGTACTGTTTGGACGCTCAGGGGTATTTTTATACATGTTTACTGTTAAATCATGTTCATCACTCTATTTTTCAAATATGTGAAAGATATTTTGGGATGAGTTCCCTGAGTTGTACTGAAATGCCCGAGTGGCTTGTGAGGATGATAACTGAGTGAGGCCGAAGGCCGGATTATGAGGACATTTATGGATCGGGCTGCACACTGCAGCATTGTATATATGTATATATGGATCGGGATGCATGCTGCAGCGAGATATATTGGATCGGGATGCACGCTGCAGTGAGATATATTGGATCTGGCTACACGCCGCAGCAATATGTTGGATGGGGCTGACGATATTGGGTCAGGCTGCACGCCGCACCGATATAGCGCTTGGGTTGTAGGATCCCCTCCGGAGTCTGTACACCCCTAGTGAGCACAATCGACTATATATTTATGGATCGGGCTGGACGCCGCAACAGTTACTATAAGGTACCTATTGAGCGAGTGCTGAGTGTGAGTGCAGATTGATGAGAGTTGAGTCCGAGTGACTGAGAGTCTTTCTCGAGGGGCTATATATATGAGTGATACTTTGCCCGAGGGGTTTGTTTTATGAAATTACAGTTTTCACTCTTCTTTTATGCAGAGCCTCTATTGAAAATGTTGAACAAATATTTTTAAACAACTTTCATTCAAACTGAAGTTTTACAAGATGTTCGGAATTTAATTACTGATTTGATCTTGTTATTTCCACCGAGGTATTTATGTTATAAGATTTGTATGATTTTAAAAGCTTGTCACTGCACTCAGTCTTTAGTTATAATTATTACTTAATGAGTTGGCGTACTCACGTTACTCCCTGTACCTTGTGTGCAGATTCAGGTGCTAGGGCGGAGCAAGAGTTGATCTTTCTCTTTTCGGAGCGTACCGGAAATTTGTGAGGTAGTTGCACGGCATCCGCAGCCTTGCCTTTCTCCTCCTATTTCTTTAGTATTTCTATTCTCAGACTTATCTTGTATTAAGGAGACAATATCGGATTTGTATTTCCTTTTAGTTGCTCATGACTAGTGACTCCGGGATCAGGATGTGTTTAAATGTTTTACCTATCTTTACTTGTTTTGAAATGCTTAAACGGAAATTTTATGAAATATCGTATTAGTAATGAATTAAATGAAAAGTTCCTTTATGCTATACGTAATGAATTGGCTAGACTAGTATCACATTAGGCGCCATCACGGCCAGGATGGTTTTGGGGTCGTGACACCCAAGGGCTCGAATGAGTTTTGTATGCATTTCAGAGTGTCGGAAGAAGGTTTAGTTGTGCTGGTGTTTATGTTTTTTGCATTTGCGAGGATTTCATCGCATTTGCGAGATCATTCTCGCATTTGTGACGATGGGCTGGGGCAAGGGAGTTCGCATTTGCGAACCATTTCATTGCATTTGCGATTAGGCAGCTCCGCATTTGCGACACAATCAGTCGCTTTTGCGAAAACATTGAGCTTGCATTTGCGAATCTTATGTCGCATTTGCGACTTTGATAGAGCTGGCCAGTCTTCGCATTTACGATAATTTTGTTTCATTTGCGAGCATCGCATTTGCGATTGTCACGACCCGAACTTCCCACCATCGGGGTCGTGATGGCGCCTAACATCATACTTTCTTGGCAAGACAACGTTAGAGATTCAATACGCAATAATATTAAAACTTCGGCAATTAAAAACAATTAACACATACCGAATTTAAAAGAAAACGGAAATCTATAAAAATAAATCGAGTATTTATATAACTACTCATGATCTGGAGTCACAACTCACGGACTTCTATGATTTATCTACAAATATTTGGCTGAAGGAAAAATACAACTGTTTATGAGTCAAGAAAACAGTAAAATGAGCAGGTAGGAGGGGACTCCAGGGTTTGAGGACGTCGACAGATCTACCTTGGATCTCCTGTGTAGTGAAGTCAGCAAGAAATCTTAGAATCAGCTCGGACCGATACCTGAATCTGCACAGAATGTGCAGAGTGCAGTATCAGTACAACCGACCCCATGTACTGGTAAGTGTCGAGCCTAATCTCGGCGAAGTAGTGACGAGGCTAGGACAAGACACCCACAAACAACCTGTACAGCGTAATCATACATGTAGCAATAACAACAACAGAAGAAAATAAGGCAGGAAGTATTGGGAGGGGGCATGTTGAGGGGTTCACAATGTAAGAAATCAGGAATAGTGATATAACCGGATAAATCAAAATTCCTTAAACAGGTAAAACAAGTAAGAACGGTAAAAGAAACTGCACGACATCACCTTTAGATATTTTACTCTCAACTTCACCATATGAAACAATAGAATAGTAAAAGAAACTGCACGGCATCACCCTTCGTGCTTTTACTCTCAACCTCACCATATGAAATAATAAAATGGTAAAAGAAACTGCACGGCATCACCCTTCGTGCTTTTACTCTAAACCTCACCATATGAAATAATAAAGTGGCACGTCATTACCCTTCGTGCTTTACACTCTTCCTCACCATCTGAAATAATGAAATGGCACGGCATAACCCTTCGTGCTTTATACTCTTCCTCACCAATCAAAGATCAATAATAACGGATAGATAGAAATATAAAAAAGTCAGTATTACTTCAATACTTAATGCCACAATATCAACCTCAACCTTGAGCCAATATTCAACAATTACCAAATCTCAGTAAAAACAGGGTAGAAGTTGCCCAACACTACAAATAGCTAACCGAGTATGAACAATATGATTAAAGACTACAACAATTACAAGAACAGGACTCACTCGCATGCTAAGACTCGACAACAACACATAGGTGCTCGTCACCTCACCTATACATCGTACTCAACAACCAAACACGTAGCAAATAGTCAAATAATACCTAATCCGTCAAGCCAAAGTTAGACACGACACTTACATCGCGTCAAATGCCAAATCAAAGATCAACCACCACTTTTCCTCTAGATTCCACCTCCAATCCACCCGTATATAATCATAATTCACTTGCTAACATTAATTATTGCTAAAGAAATCAGTTTCAATACATAATTATAGGTTTACTAAACTTTCCCCCAAAAGTCAAAATCGACCCCGGGCTCGCTTGGTCAAAGATCAAAGGTTGGACAAAAATACATTTACCCATTTACCCCCGAGCCCGAATATGTAATTAGTTTCGGAATCCGACCCCAAATCGAGGTCTAAATTCTCAAATTTACAAAATCTCCAATTCCCCCAAATTTCCTTATTTCTACCATGAAGGAACAATATTTAGGACTAGGAATTCAATGGGTGATGATGGAAATTGAAGAAAATAAGTTAAAGAGTGAAAACCTATGATTGGTGTTGAATTCCCTCTTCAAAAAATCGCTCTAGGTCGAGTTCTAGTGATGAAATATGAAATTTGGGAAGATGTCCCGTTTTTGTTCTGTTTAAAAATCACTGGACAGGTCTTCATCGCGTTCACAAAAGACTTGTCGCGATCGCGATGCACAGCAGTCAGAAAGGCCTTCGTGTTCGCGAAGATTTGCACCCATTCGCGATGGTCTGTACCAAAACATATGAAACTCTCAAGAACACTTTAAAATTTCTACTTTCTCAACCGAAAGTCCGAATCACGTCAAATCGGTTCTGTTTCTCACTAAATTTCACAAATAAGGTATAAATATCATAACGGACCCGACACCAACAAGATCAAACATTAACTAATTTCTTAAAACCATTATAATTTCAGTCTTTCAATTTTAATCAAAAATTCATATCTCGAGCAAGGGACCTCAGAATTCGATTCCGGACATACGTCCAGGTCCCATATTTTACTACGGACCTACTAGGACCGTCAAAATACGGGTCCGGGTCTGTTTACTCAAAGAGTTGACCGAAATCAACTAAAAATAATTTTTAAGGCCAAAATTTATTATTTCTTCAATTTTCCACATAAAAGCTTTTCGGAAACACGCCTGGACTGCGCACGCAAATCGAGGAGGTTAAAAATGAGATTTTAAGGCTAACGAGCGCATAATTGAATTCTAAATTATAAGATGACCTTTTAGGTCATTATAGCAATCCTGATGTCGCAAATGCGACATGTGAGGCTGGTATTAAGACTTCCATTTCAAGACTTAGCTTCATTTTATCATGTTTTGAAACCTAGCCTCGATGTGAGGTGATTTGTGGAAGGATTTCACACCAAATCATTTGATATGTACCTATAATAAATTTTCAATTGTATTTTTTGATTATACATTACATTTAACATCAAATTCATGAGAATCTAAAGGAAAATTTGGGGTAAATTGTAAAAATTTTCAAAATGAAAAAATGATGATTTGAAGAACTAATTGGTATAGGAACTTGATAATTTTGGTGTGGTTGAACTCGTATCCAAATGCGTGTTCGGGTTTTGTAAATTTTATCGGGTTCCGAGGTGAGGGCCCGGGGATTGACTTTTGTTGACTTTGTGCAAATTGTATAAAGATCATAGCTTTGTAATTGAAGTTGTTTTCTTTTGCATTGTTTGATGTATTTAAGTCACCTTTGGCTAGATTGAGCCGAAATGAGGTGAATTTGTAAAGAAAAAGTTAATTTAAGTATTGATTTGGCCTAACTTTGTGTGGGGAAAACTACCCCTTAGGAATTGAGTTAATTATGCTATCTTTTCATGTGAAATCTGTGTACGCAAGGTGACGAGTGGGTACACGACCTATATGTGGATTTGACCTGTTTAGATTTTCTAGTGTCTTTCCATGCCTTTAATCAAATTTTCATAACATGTAGTACCTCGTTGTTAGTCTATCTTACTTGCTTTATCTGACGTTGTTAGCACCTAACTGTACTTCACTCGTTATTTGGCCTTATATGCCTTAGTTGAAGTTATTGCCTTCCTTATTGTCTTGTTACCGCTTAATTGTTGAGTTTCTTTTATGTCTTGTACTTATCTGCTACCTGTCCTTATTATTTTCTTTGCATACTTAGTTATCACATACCTTACATGTCCGGTGATTTTGTAAAGTTTGTTGTGTTCCTCCAGGTTGTATGTGGTTCCTTTATTGTTGTGTACTGATACCCTTGGTTATAGAAATTCTTGTAAATGGAGTTATTGAATTGTTGTTGATTTAAATTATTGTAAGGGGGATCGGGTTGCACGCTGCAACAGGTGAAATAAGGAAGTGGTGAAATAAGGAAGGATATTTATATTGTTATTATACGGCAGGATCGGTTTGCACGTCGCAACAGGTGAAATAAGGGTGAATTATGATATTGATATTATATGGTGGGATCGGGGTTGTGCGTCGCAACATATTTTGTTTATTGGTATGATATTGTTGTTATACGGTGGGATCGGGTTGCACGCCGCAACATGTGAAATAAAGGTGAATTGATATGGTGGAATAAGGGTGAATTTTGATATTGGTATTATATGGTGGGACCAGGTTGCGCGCCGCAACATATTTTATGTTTTGTATTCCCTATTTTTTTGCACTGGTTTCGGTTCTTTCGTATGAGATTCTGAGAATTTGTATTCCTGGTTCTTTACTGTTTTCCTAGGATTTGAGTTATTGTCGTTCACTTAACGCCTTGCCGTCATTTTCTGAGTTATTTTCTTAATACTATTATTCTGGTAGATTGATTTTGTAGGTAAATTTACTACGTTGAGTCATTGCCTCCCGTCCTGCCGAGTTGTTAGTAATATAGTGATTTTAAATAAATAAAAGAATTAATATCACACTGCCTTGTGCGACTTTTAAGTTAAAACCCGTCGTTTATTTCGATACTTACTATCCCTACTAGTTGTCATATTTTACTTCAATTGATTTCTCAACTTAATTTTCTTGGTTTGCCTGATGTTTTTATTTTACTTCAAAAGAATTGTTATTATATTGTAATTCAATAAATTCTATATTAAATTGAGTAGCTTATCTGATGTTGTGTTTATTTGAAAAAGGTTATTTTCATTAACCAAATGATTTTCAAAATAAACTCATTTTTCTCATTGATTTCCTACTTGGTTCAGAAGTTGTAGTCTTACTTTTCGAGATATATACATAAAGTCTTTTAAATATCTTAATTAGCATTTGTCACGGATATTGTGTACTGGGTAGGCACGTAGATTTTGCCGTGCAAGGTGAGATGGAAAGGTGTGGCACAAGGTGTCGTGTGTGTTAAAAGTTTGAAAGATGAGATCTATGACATGAGATAAGAGAATTGGGATTATTGGGGTCGTATATTAGAAATAATTTGATTGGTTGAGTTGACATCGTTTTCCCTACATGAGCACATTTACCCTTGTATGTATCTCAACTATGTTGTAGTCTAATTACCTGGTTATTTCTCGTTTAGAGTCATGTTTCCC
Source organism: Nicotiana knightiana (assembly GCA_005239525.1). Taxonomy (NCBI): domain Eukaryota; kingdom Viridiplantae; phylum Streptophyta; class Magnoliopsida; order Solanales; family Solanaceae; genus Nicotiana; species Nicotiana knightiana. The sequence continues at coordinate 11,591 of ML391250.1, forward strand.
TTATCGTTATTACTGGTTGTAATCTGATTTCTGGTTGTTATTGGCATTTCTTTAATATTCCTTTCTTGTTAGCTTTATGTCATATCCTGCACAGGTTTAGATGTTCAGTGAGTGTCTTGATCTTGCCTCGTCACTATCCTACCGAGGTTAGGCTTGATACTTACTGGGTACCACCATGGTGTACTCATGCTATGCTTCTGCACATTTTTTATGCAAAGCAGATACTTCAGATCGAGTTGGTTTGAGACGTATGTTTGATGAGGCTGGAGACTTCAAGGTACACCTGTTGGGCGTTCGCAGACTCCGAAATCACCTTCTATTGTATTCACTTCCATTGTTTTCCTTCTATTCCGGGATAGTGATGTATTTATTATATAAAATTTCTTCTATAAATGCTTATGACTTGTACTATCGGTTTTGAAAAACTGTAAATTTTATAGACAATTCTATTTCTAAAGTTGTTAGGTGTTATTTATTATTATTTTTCAGTAAATGTTAAGCTTACCCAATTCCTAAGATTAGGTGCTATCACAATACCCAATAGAAAAAAAATTAGATCGTGACAATTAATCACTAAATTAGTTTTAATGCCATGTAAAGTAACTTGATTTGGCAAAATATCGATGTACTTCGCGTTCAGTCAATCACTAAAATTTTACATTTTTTGTCTGACCAGTTTTAATGCCACGTAAAATAATTTGCTTTTGACAAAATAACAATGTACGTCGTATTCCATTAATCACTAAACTCGCATGTTCCGCACCAGTTTCAATGCATGTAAGTTATAAATTGATTTGACAAAATATGAACGTACTTCGTGTCCCATTAATCATTAAATATTTACCTTTTTTGCCAAACCAATTTCAATGCAATGTAAAGTAACTTGATTTGGCAAGATGTACTTTGTGTCCCACTATTCCCTGAAATTTTATATTTTTTGGCTAACCAGTTTTAATAGCATATAAAGTAATTTAATTTGATAAAATATCAATTTATTTCGGGTCCCATTAATCACTAAAAGTTCACATTTTTTGCCTAGCGTTAATGCTATGTAAAGTAATTTTGATTTGGTGCCATAATCTTAGGATATAATATTTTCTTTCTCAATTAACCTGGAAAGACCTAAAATGGCAAACAATGTACTTGGTCTCTACAGATTGAGCTTTCGTCCTTCTCACTTGGTAGCTTCTCCGATGTAGCTTTAAGGGTTTTGAGAGTTTTGTTTAATGAAAAAGAACTTGTGACGCAAGTGTTATAAGTTTTATGAGGTTATTTTTATTATTTTTGATGTTCTAATTTATGTGAATTGTCCATTTTCTTTTAGTCCGTTAAAAAAAAAAAGAATTATATCTAAATTTGAAAACAATGATTTAAACTTCCCTTTATAACCTTAAAGAAAGGTATTTAGAGGCATACAAATACTACGGCATATTTAAGACTGTCGCATTACAAAAAAAAACATATCCATACAAATATTATGATTTGTTTGTGACCACATATTTCAAAAATCTTTTTTTTTTCGATAAACTCAGTGTCAAGTCAAATAGATTCATATAAATTGGAACCGGTGAAATATCTTTTATATAGTGAGTTGCTCATTCGCCTCTAGATATAGATTAATTGACTGAACACATTAAATATTTGTATATTTTTTAATAAATTTTTCTTATTTTTCAACGTACGTATTTGTAACAAGCTTAGGCCATGCGCCTACATATAGGGATGTCGGCCGACAATTATTTGGCACGTCCGACGGAAAATTCGGCTCCTCCTTCGTGGGCGACCAACTCAGGGAAAAAACTGCTCCAAGATTACAGACCAAATTTTTGAATCAGAAATGGAAAATCTAATTAAAGGAAGAGTATGGTATCTCCAATGTTTGTGTCCCTTCAATTTTTTTGCAAATAGGAGTTTAGTAGAAGCAGTTATTTTATCACACAATTAATAAATTATTATAGAGACGTTTGGATCCTTTAATCGTAGTTCAAGAAATGGTCATTTCTGTAATGTTGTGTCTTTTGGCTCTTTAACATGAATGAATTAAATTATATGAAAAGAAAGAGGAGGGATTTGCATCTATACCCATTTTTTAGGTAACGTTTTAACTTATATTCGTTTTGCAAAAAAAAATTGTAAGCGCACCCACTTATCGCGTAAATTTCAGGCATACGGGCCTGAAGTAACAATGACAATCACGCAAACTTCAGCATACTAGTAGAGGGCCTGAAGTTGTTTGTAATTGCTGAAATTAAGCATTCTACTAGCTGAAGTTTTGTTCTCTATTTGTTGTACTTAGCATGTTTAAGCTGAAGTTTTGTCCTGGATTCAATAGTTTTGTCGTAAAAAATTTTCAAAAACTTCAGCAGAAGATGCTGAAGTTATTTAGTTTATTTGTAAAAACTTCAGCACTAAATAAGCTGAAGTTTTGTCCTGGATTCATTAGTTTTGTCATAAAACTTTTTCAAAAATTTCAGCAGAAGATGATGAAGTTATTTAGTTCATTTGTAAAAAGTTCAGTAAGCTGAAATTTTTGTCCTATAGTCATACTAGCTGAAGTTTTGTTCTCTATTTGCTGAACTTTAGCATGTTTTAGCTGATGTTTTTCGCGTAAACTTAGTGTTGGGCTGAAGTTTTTATTTTTAATTGTTGTACTTAAGCATTCTACTAGATGAAGTTTTGTTCTCTATTTGCTGAACTTCAGCATATTTTAGCTGAAGTTTTGTTCTCTATTTGCTGACAAACTAATTAAACACCTCATTAACAGAAATCACTGGAGAAATAGGACATCCTAATCGGCAATGGAAGAAACACAAGATAGACCATCTTTGTAAATAAAACTTTAAAATCAAGAGTGCCATAATAGTTCAACTTTCAAAGCTTAATGTAAGAATTGCATCAATAAAGTCGCAATCAACTTGCTGCTTGATATTCCATTCCTGGACCAATCTGAATTCATTGCAAATATAATAAATACAGACAATGAATTATAAATAGATGAAGAAAAGTTCTAAAATGATGTTTCAACAAAAATGACAGTCACTATGAGCAAATCAGCAGTAAAATACTACAAATTATAAAAAATGAAGAGTAGAATAAAGAGTAGAAAAGAAAGGAGCGTACAGGTAACAAGAAGAAGGAGACGCCTGAAGTTATAAAAATTAGGGTATAAGTTAAAAAATTTAAAAAAAATAGGTATAATTTAAATAGCGGCGACCAAATAATGCGCCCCGTAAAAAAGATAAAATGCTTTTCTTGACTACCACATCACCTCTCGTATCTGTTTCAATTATATATATATGGATACTTGTTTTGAATTACTTTCTTCATATTAGATCTTTTGTGGTTTACAATACTTTCCGGATATAATAAGATTGATATTCCCTTTCTTTACCCTTTTAGTTTATTTTCTCCATCTTATAACTTATTTTCGACAACAACAATTTTTGGATGCAGTAACACCAATATCTCTTCGATTGCCGAGTTCAGCTCCTGGAAAGTCCCTCCCTTCTTAAGTTGCTCATTATAAAGGGCGAAACAGTACTGTCATTGACGGAATTAGTATTTTTATTAAAGGGTGTCAAAATATATAAAAGTAACAATACAAAAAAAAAAAAAAAAAAAAAAAAAAACAATTTTATTNATATAAATAATTACTTACCTCATAACGTTTTTTTTTTGTGTCTGACACCCCTTGCTATAGAGTGGTTCCGCCACTAAATACTGTCTCCATCCGATGTGGTAAGGAGAGACAGACCAGTTATATGTTATCGGTGTGAGACAGGCGCTTTCTGATGATGCCACATCATTAATAAGAGAAAAGAATTTAAAGACCTGACCCATTTGACAAAAACCCAACCTGATAAAACATCCGACCTGCTCTTTCAATGATTTATCCTAGATATTTTTTTACCCGACTTCATTTCCTTCCAAAAACTACGGCCAAATCGCTTGATGGACTCATAACCCTAGCTTCTACGGTTCTACCAGACAAAATTCGTTTGATTTATTGTCCTATTGTCGTCGAGTAGAGTGCAGATACTGAAGATTATTGGCTTCATTTGCCTTCGATATGTTGTTCCATTTGACGTGTACAATTTAGGATTTTGAGTTTGTATATTTACAATAACCCCTAAAATCAGATGAACCGAAAAACTACACATAAGAATAAAGAAGACTCAGATACAATGCTTTGATTAAGTTCGAAATTCCATATCTTGCCCAGAAATTGTGTATAATTTGAGATGAGGGGGATTTAGGGTTCTTGACAAAGAGGAGAAGAAGTGGATCGGGTATCTTTTTTTACCATTATGTGATGACCCAAAAGGTCATCTTATGTTTTAGAACTTAATTTTGCGCTCTTTAGCCTTAAATATCTCATTTTTTTTCTTCTTCGATTTGCGTGCGCGGTCCAGATGTGTTTCTGGAAAGCTTTTATCTTGAAAATTGATGATGACGAAATAATAATTCTTGGCCCTAAAGTTGGTTTTAGTTGACTTCGGTCAATGTTTTGGATAAACGGATCGGACCCGTGTTTTGACGGTCCCGGTAGGTCCGTAGTGAAATATGGGACCTGGGCGTATGCTCGATCGAATTCCGAGGTCACTAGCTCGAGATATGAATTTTTGTTGAAAATTGAAAACTGAAAATCTAATGATTTTAAGAAAAATTGAATAATGTTTGATCTTGTTGGTATCGGGTCTATATTTTGGTTCCGGAGTCTGGTACAGGTCCATTATGATATTTATACCTTATTTATAAATTTGGTGACAAACGGAACTGATTTGACGTGATTCAGATGTCCGATAGTGAAAATAGGAATTTCAAAGTGTTCTTGGGAATTTCATGTGATTTGGTGCTATATTCGTAGTTCTATGTGTTATTTTGGCGATTTGATCGCACGAGCAAGTTCATATGATGTTTTTAGACTTGTGTGCATGTTTGGTTTGGAGCCCCGAGGGCTCGGATGAGTTTCAGATAGGCTACGGAGTGATTTCAAACTTAGGAAAATATATGGTGTGCTTCAGATCTGCAAATCTCGCATTTGCGAGGAAACATAACATTTGCCAGCATAGGCTAGGACTGGGGATTCTCGCATTTGCAAGGTTTATCTCGCATTTGCGGAAGTGCAAGGTTCGCAATTGCGAGTAGATGTTTCGCATTTGCGAAGGCTGCAGAAATGCGACAGGTTCACATTTGCGATATCTTCCTCGCATTTGCGAGCTTCGCAATTGCGAAGCTCAGGTCGCATTTGCGACATCTGCAGCAGGTAAAACTTGACTTAAACAGGATTTTTGCCAATTTTTCAAAACCTTCAAAACAAAAAATCCTCTAGGCGATTTTTCAAAGACCACTTCTTCCCCAAATCATAGGTAACTGATTCTTAACTTGTTTCTTTCAATCTTTCACTTCATATTACAATATTTCAACCTAAAATCTAGGAATTTCATGGCAGAAATTGGGGGTTTAGGTAGAATTAGAGATTTTTGGGAAATGAGGAATTAGACCTCAATTTGGGGTCAGATTTCGAAACTAGTTATATATTCGGGCTCGGGGGTGAATGTGTGAACGAATTTTGGTCCGAACCTCGAGTTTTGACCAAGCGGGCCCGGGGTCGATATTTGAATTTTGGGGGGAATGGTAAGAAACCTAAATTTATGTATTAAACTTGATTTTTTTAGCAATATTTTGTTATTAAATTAATTATGGCTAAATACGAGTGGTTCGGAGGTGGAAACTAGAGGAAAAATGGAAATTGAGCAGTGAGTGGCCTGTGGATCGAGGTAAGTATTGTGTCTAACCTTGACTTGAGGGAATTAAGAACTCTCAGACTATGTGATTATGTGAAATCCATGTGACCGGTGTATATTCGAGATGACAAGTGCTTATACGTCGCCAAATTATCTGTTTTCCCTGATTTACTGATTTTCTTTAATTGTTTTATTCCTTGTCTTAATTATTATATGCGCTAAATGCTTCCATGCTTAACTGCTACGTGTTAATCAACCTCTTCTCCTGTTAACTTTGTTAGATCTTTCCATAGGTTCCCTAATCCCTGCTATTTGCTAATTCGACTTGTTTGAACATTTTAATTGTAAATTGCTGGATTGGTCTCACTGTGTAGTATTATTTGAGTATATTTTATATTGATCAAAGTTATCTTTTTCTGGGCTCAGTTTGGTATTTATTTATCGTAAAGGCCTTGTGATTTAGACTGTTAATTGATTGTGGACACTGAGTGTTTGGCACTGATATGGTGGGATCGGGTTGCACGGTACAAGAGGAGGAATAAAGGAGGATTGATATGGAGGAATAAGGGTAAATATGTTTATACGGTGTAATCGGGTTGCACGCCACAACAAGAGGAATAAGGGTGGGTTGATATGGAGGAATAAAGGTGAATATGTTTATACGGTAGGATCGGATTGCACACCGCAACAGGAGGAATAAGGGTGGATTGATATGATGAAATAAGGGTGAATTATCCTATTGATATTGATATATGGCTGGCTCGGGTTGCGCGCCGCAACATATATATATATATATATATATATATATATATTTTACTGTTATTATTATTGTTACGGAGGAATAAGGGAGAATTTTGTGATGTCTAGTGGGATCGGGATGCGCGCCGCAACAATATTATATGTTTCTATTTTTCTTGAGCTGCATTTCTTTCCGATATTTCTTCATTATCTGATATAGTAAGGATTGGTAACTCTGGACGACACTGGTTCACTATAGAGGCTGTGGTTATCAGTTTCAGTTGGTTGTTTGGTTTTGTTCAATATTTCTATTATTCTGTCATTTTATATGCTGCGTACAGTTATTTTGTATATGTGCCCTGCCTTAGCCTCGTCACTACCTCGTCGAGGTTAAGCTCGGCACTCACTAGTACATGGGGTTGGTTGTACTAATACTACACTCTGCACATTGTGCAGATTTTGGAGTCGGTCCCAGTAGAGGTCATTAGTGAGCTCAGATCGGATACTTGCAGAGACTTGAGGTACGGCTGTTCAGCGCCCGCAGCCCCTAGAGTCCCCATCCTCTTTTCTTTAGCTGTACAACTTCATTCGGACAACTTTATACTTATTTCAAACCTTTATGTATATTATTTTAGAAGCTCGTGAACTCGTGACACCAGATTCAGGGAATTGTAATAGATGATTGAGTGTTTAATTTCCTCATTTTAATAGAACATATCGGTTATTTTAGTTTGTTATCAACGTTACTGTTTAAACTGCTAAAAGAAGTAAAATGTTCTAACGTTGGCTTGCCTAGCAAGTAAATTTTTAGGTGCCATCACGATCCCGATGATGGAAATTCCGGGTTGTGACACATTGGGGTCATATTATAAAGAAGATTCAATTTAATAATTATTTTATCCGTTAATTGAGTGTACAACACACCCATAAATGATAGTAAGCCATGCTTTTGGTGTCACAAGCCAAATTTCCCCTCTGTTGGGTGTCGTGATGGCACCTAGTCTTAAGGACTAGGTAAGCCTAACATTCATGGAATAGAAACAATAATAAATAAAATCTAATATTTTCTGAAAAAGAATTCTTTATACAATGAGAATATTCCCAAAATCCGGTAGTATAAGTCATAAGCTCTACAGAGTTTACTACAACTTCTAAATACAATTGTTTGGAAGTAAGTAAAAACAGTGTAAATACAAAATAGGAAGGTGACTCCGAAGCCTGCGAACGCAGCAGCAGGTTACCTTGAGTCTCCTCAGCAAGGATCCGCACAACTACTAACGATCAATACCTGGATCTGCACAAAAATATGCAGAAGTGTAGTATGAGCACACCACAGCGGTGCCCAGTAGCTATCAAGACTAACCTCAGTGAAGTAGTGACGAGGACTGGTCAAGACACCCACTGGTCTAATAAACTGAACAAGCATAAGTACAGAAAATAACGAAAAAATAACCTCTATCTATTATGTACACAATATGGCTAACAATAGCATGACTACAATAAGGAAGGAAAAACAGTAAACAACAAAGGATCACCGAAATAATACACCGAAGGATGGACGGGAACACAGCCCAAGTTCGGAAATCACAATACAATAAGAGCAAGTAGTAACTCAGCACCGCAATAGTCTCCACATCAGGCCTTAGCCAACCATCCTGATAAATTGGTCAAAATCTTCGAGTGTAAACTTTAACCCCGAAAGTTTTTATTTTGAAAGATTTAAGGTAAAATCCTTTTCAATGGAAAACTCTTTTGAAATATGCTTTTCCAAGAAATGTCTCTCAAATATAGTTTTCTTCAAGATAAAATGCTTTTCAAATATACTTTTTCAAAGAAATGTACTTCAAACATATTTTTATTCAAGATAAATGCTTTTCAATTGGACTTCCCAAATAAATGTCTTTCAAACATAGTTTCTTTAATAATATCTACCGAGATCCCGTCCCGTAGTTTTGAATTTATCATACAATATAGGGGATCTCCCGAAATATGTCTGTAGTCCCAAAACAAATATGCAGTGCTGGGGGATCTCCCGGAATACGTCCGTAGCCCCAAAATAAATATGCAGTACAGGAGGATCTCCCTGAATACATTCGTAGTCCCAATTTAAATATGCAGTACATGGGGATCTCCTGGAATACGTCTGTAGTCCCAATTTAAATATGCAGTACATGGGGATCTCCCGGAATACGTCCGTAGTCCACATTTAAATATGCAGTACAAGGGGATCTCGTGGAATACGTTTGTAGTCCCATTTTAAATATGCAACGCAACAAACAAGGACAACAATTATAGCACGACAGAAAACTCATACATCACCACATCAAATACAAAGCAACAATGATAATAATACAAAGCACGGCGAATACATCAATATAAGGACTTCAATTCACAAAGAAATAGTAATACATCATTCACAAGGAATAATCACGGTAAATAATGCTAAGTGTAAAGAGAACCAGTTAAACAGGGGAATAAACAAGACGTAGCAACGAATCCAAAATGATCAAGCCAACAAATAAAAGCCAACACAAGTCAAATAATTTCAAGTAAGGACAAGTCGACTAAGATATAAGTTATCTAAACTCCTTATGAGGTTGAGAAATTATGAGAAATATTCAACAATTCAAATGAGGGTAAGCAGTAAAAGATACTCGTAACTCCAATCAAGGCTAAACAATTATAGGATAAGATAATACTAATTTCAGTTAGATAGGCAGTTTATGAAAAGTATAGCTTAACGGTAGAAGAGGAAAAAATAACCTTCAGTTAAGTCAATTAGGAGTCAGATAGGCAATAGAGTAAATCTAAAAACAAGTATTTCTAATTTAAGCAGGTAGAGATGAAACTAGTTGTCAGGAACTCAATCTTAACAAATGCAACTTCATTCACAGGGAATATAAGGACCTAAGAAAACTAAAAGGCCAACCTTCTACAAATAAGTTTGAGCACGCACTCGTCACCTCGCGTACACGGAAATCAACATAGAAGACTCAAATCCTAAGGGGTATTCCCCCACACAAGGTTAGGCAAGATACTTAGCTCAAAGACGACAACCCCGTACTCTAAAATGAACTTCTCGAGAGAAAGACCTCCGGACGCCTCAAATCTACCCGAAACAACTTCAAAACATAAATAAACATATAAGAAACTATTTCTGATCATAAAGCCTCAATATTTATCAAATTCTAAAAATCGGTCCAAAAGTAGACCCCAAGGCCCGCACCTCGGAACCCGAAAATTTTTACAAATTACGAATACACACTCCAATATGATTTCAACCATACAAAAATTATCCAATTCCGATACTATTTCGTCCCTCAAATCATGATTTTTCATTTTAGAAATTTTCTTCAAAAACCACATTTTCTTCAAACCAAAACACAAATTTAATGATAGAAATGAAGGTAAAATTATGGAATTTATTAAATACTAGGTGAAGAACACTTACCAAAATGGATTGCTTGAAATCCCCCAAAAATCGCTCCCAAATCCGAAGTCCAAAACTCAAAATGTGAAGAAAAATGACCAACCCTCACTTAAATGAATCTTCCAGGACTTCCGCATATGCGGACAAAAGGCGCATCTGTGCAACCACTTTTGCGGTCCACCTAACCGCACCTGCGACTTTTCACTTAAATGCCACGACCGCATCTGCGCTCCAGAAACTGCACCTTCGGGCCGCATGTGCGCTCCAATATTCCGCACCTGCGGAGGTTTCCCAGCCCGCTACCTCTCGTACTTGCGCCTTCTTTTCGCACCTGCGAAGCTTGCACCTGCGGTTCCCTATCCGCAGGTGCAGCCACACCAGAGCAGCAGCACCGACTGCATTTTCAAACTGCAAACTTCCCGTTAACCCTCTGAAATCATCCCGAGCCCCTCGGGACCTCAACTAATTACACCAATAAGTCACATACCAATACACGAACTTAGTCGAACCTTCGGAATCCCCAAAACAACTTCAAAACACTGAATCAACCTCGGATTCAAGCCTAAGAATTTCTAAACTTCCAAAATTTGCTAACGATGCCGAAACCAACCAAACCACGTCCGAATTATCTGAAATTTTGCGCACACATCACAAATGACACTACGAGCCTATTCCAACTTCCGAAATTCTATTTCGACCTCTATATCTAATTTTCCAATGCCGACCGAAAATCGCCAATTATTCAATTTCACCAATTCAAGCCTAATTCTACCACGGACCTTCGAATTTGATTCTGGGCGCGCACCTAAGTCCAAAATCACCACACGGAGCTGTTGACATCATCCATAACTCATACCGGAGCCGTTCATACACAATTTAAATTCCGATCAAATTCTACCGCTTAAACTTCCAAAACTAGAATCCTTCTTCTAATTCGACTCCAAATCATTCGGTAACTGAATCCAACCATACACACAGGTCGATATACACAATGTGAAGTTGTTCAAGACATTATCACCGAACGGAGCTTAAATTCTCAAAACGACTGGTCGGGTCGTTACATTCTCCCCCTCTTAAAACAAACATTCGTCCTCGAACATGCCAAGATTCGCCTCAAAGTCTTCAAATCACTGAATGCACACTTCCAAAATACACCCGCGGGTGATCCCACATAACCCCAATCTACATAATCCTGAAGACACCATATCAACTGCGATTTAGCCTTTCTACCAACACCGATAAGCCTCTAACATTCTCACCTCCTCTTCATTTCCAAAAGACCCGATTCTAAATTCATACCCGGTATCATTCTCAACAAGATACATCAACTCATGGCTACACCCACAAGGTACGACCACACAACATAACACACCACACGCAGGCCCTTAACAACACTTCTGATCATAATAGCTGCCCGAAATCAATCCTGAACCAGTAATTAGCCTCAAATCCAATAGAACTCTATTTCAAACCTCCATCACACTGATAATAATGCAAGAAACACGAAGACCTCATACTCTGACACCCGAATCGCCAAGCCACAACTAACACCACCGGGCACACACCCCGCAAGTTAAAACTCAAGGAGCACAGAACGAAAATGGCTAAATATGAAAAGAGGAACACATAAGGAAACTATCAAACAAGCCCGACAGACATAACTCTTTATCAATGCTAACATACAAAACAATATAACAAGAAAGAATTAAAGCACATGAACAAATCACAAGGATCCCATCCTGGTATAATTTCCACTACGGTACTCAGCCGGTTCGAGCACAACAAATCACATGAAATCGCGAGGGTCCCACCTTCAACTTTGAATCACAACTAGGATATACATCAAACTAATTGGAAATTTTCACTAGATCAATTCCTTCAACAAAATTACAACACGTGTTGGCTCCCACACCGGTGGAGCATAAAAATCACAGCTCGTGACCACTATACTTAGGAATCACATCAAGCCTACCGTACTGGACAACATGAATTTACTACTAGTCTCATAATTCTCAATAATGAATAGATAAAAACGATAGATACGGGCTACCACTCATAGAATCTCCAAATAGGAGCAAACACGAAAATAGAGTGCAAGGCATGAAACTCACTCATAAATGAAACGACAGATGAGGAACCCGTCTCGACCAGTAGAGCTATAATGAAATTAAAATGGTGTTGCTCTGTAACAAATCAAAACATACATGTACGATGATATCTGGCACAATGGCCTCCAGCCTACTATACGAAACACATCAACGGGTCGGGCCTCCCCCTCTTGGGCGCCCTCTACTCACCTGAATGCCCTGCTGTAACACATCTGCCCGGAGACTGGGACAATCTCTCACCCTGTGAATGGTATCTCCACACTCAAAACAACCTCTCTGCTGGCGTGGCTGTGGAAGATATGCAATATGAGTACTCTGAGACCCATGAGTACCTGAAACTCCATGCGAAGCCGGTAATGCAAATTGAACTGGCTAACCCACAAAACCTCTACCGTGATGCACCCTGCCTAAAAAATAAGGACCAACAGGTGTCTCCGGTTTACGAGGCCTCCACGCTCCCTAGATTCTCTCTCCTGATCTTGTCTGTCCTCTCGCTCTTGGTCCTACATGCCCTCTAACCGGTGAGAGATCCCTACCACCTGCTGAAATGAAACCTATAACTCCAACTCTCGAGCCATGCTGAACCGAATATCATGCCCGAGCCCTTCAATAAATATACAGACTCGCCCTCTAGCTGTAGCGACTAAGGCAGGTGCATGCCTGGCCCAATCACTGAATCTGATGGCATACACTAATACTGGCATAGTGCCTTGGCACAACTGCTCAAGCTCCACGCGCATCCCGAAGGGACTGGGGTACAAACTCTCTCAAGAACATCTCTGAAAACTGACTCCACGTAAGTGAAGCTTACTCGGCCGGGCTACCCAGCTCATATGCCCGCCACCACTGATAAGCGCTCCCTTAAGCTGGAACGTACTAAAAGCAACCCCACTCGTCTCAACAATATCCAAAGTGCGGAGGATGCTATGGCACTCCTCCAGAAAACCCTGCGCACTCTCTGAAGCCAAACCGGTGAATGTAGGAGGGTTATATCCCTTGAACCTTACAAATCTAAGCTGCTCTCCCTCAGATGTTGCTGCTCTGACCATTAGCTGAACTGGAACCACAAGCTATGTCAGCACGACACCTGGAACCTGACCAACGTGAACTGGCCGCTCTGGAGTGTGGACGATGGAAGTCTAGGCTCCTCCCTCGGTCGGTGAAGTAACTGGTGCAACCTGAAATAACCCCTCCTGAGCCAATGTACCAAACATGCTCAGGAACTATGCTAAAGTCTTCTGAAGTCCGGGGGTAACAATAGGCGCCTCCGGTGCCTGCCCTCCAACTGGAATTGCTGACGGCTCCTCAACAGCTGCTCTGGCTCGAGCCCCTCGTCGACCTCTGCCTCTGCCCCTAATGACATCTGTCTCGGGGGTAACATCATCAGGAACCGCGGCTCGTGTTGTCACCATCTGTGAGAGAATGGAATGATAAATTTCAAACTTCAAGATCCATGAACTCGCACGATAGGAATGAAGGAAATGGAATTGTACTAATAGTTTGGTAGCCTCTCAAAGATATGTACATACGTCTCCGTATCGATCTGCAAGACTCTACTAAACTCGTTTATGACTCGTAGCACCTATGAACGAAGAGCTCTGATACCAACTTGTCACGACCAAAATTTCCCCTCCGTTGGGTGTCGTGATGGAACCTAGTCTTAAGGACTAGGTAAGCCTAACATTCATGGAATAGCAACAATAATAAATAAAATCTAATATTTTCTGAAAAAGAATTCTTTATACAATGAGCATATTCCGAAAATCCGGTAGTACAAGTCATAAGCTCTACAGAGTTTACTACAACTTCTAAATATAACTGTTTGGAAGTAACTAAAAACAGTGTAAATACAAAATATGAAGGTGACTCCGAAGCCTGCGAACGCAGCAACAGGTTATTTTGAGTCTCCTCAGCAAGGATCCGCACAACTACTAACGACCAATACCTGGATCTGCACAAAAATGTGCAGAAGTGTAGTATGAGCACACCACAGCGGTGCCCAGTAAGTATCAAGACTAACCTCAGTGAAGTAGTGACGAGGACTAGTCAAGACACCCACTGGTCTAATAAGCTGAACAAGCATAAGTACAGAAAATAACGAAAACATAACCTCTATCTATTATGTACACAATATGGCTAATAACAGCACGACTACAATAAGGAAGGAAAAAGAGTAAACAACAACGGATCACCGAAATAATACACCGAAGGATAGATGGGAACACAACCCAAGTCCGGAAATCACAATACAATAAGGGCAAGTAGTGACTCAGCACTGAAATAGTCTCCACATCAGTCCTTAGCAAACCATCCCGATAAATTGGACAAAATTTTCGAGTGTAAACTTTCACCCGCAAGTTTTTATATTGATAGGTTTAAGGTAAAATCCTTTTCAATGGAAAATTCTTTTGAAATTTAATTTCCCAAGAAATGTCTCTCAAACATAGTTTTCTTCAAGATAAAATGCTTTTCAAATATACTTTTTCAAAGAAATGTACTTCAAACATAGTTTTATTCTAGATAAATGCTTTTCAATTGGACTTTACAAATAATGTATTTCAAATATAGTTTCTTTAATAAAATCTACCGGGATCCCGTCCCGTAGTTCCAAATTTATCATACAATACAGGGGATCTCCCGGAATACGTCCGTATTCCCAAAGAAAATATGCAGTGCTGGGGGATCTCCCGGAATACGTGCGTAGTCCCAAATTAAATATGTAGTACAGGAGGATCTCCCGAAATACGTCTGTAGTCCCAATTTAAATATGCAGTACGGAGGGGTCTCCCGGAATACGTCCGTACCAATTTAAATATGCAGTACATGGGGATCTCCCGGAATACGTCCCTAATCCCAATTTAAATATCCAGTACATGGGGATCTCCTGAAATATGTTCGTAGTCCCAATTTAAATATGCATTACATAGGGATCTCCCAGAAGACGTCTGTAGTCCCAATTTAAATATGCAGCGCAACGAACAAGAACAATTATAGCACGGCAAAAAACTCGTACATCACCACATCAAATACAAAGCAACAATGACAATAATACAAAGCACGACGAATACATCAACACAAGGACTTCAATTTACAAAGAAACAGTAGAACATCATTCACAAGGAATAATCAAGGTAAAGAATCCTATGTATAAAGAGAACAGCTTAACCAGGGAAAAAAACAAGAAAAGTAGCAACGAATCCACAATGTTCAAGCCAAAAAATAGAAGCCAACACAAGTCAAATAATTTCAAGTAAGGACAAGTCGAAAAAGATATAAGTTATCTAAAATCCTTATGAGGTTGAGCAATTATGAGAAATATTAAACAATTTAAATGAGGGTAAGCAGTAAAAGATACTCGTAACTCTAATCAAGGCTAAACAATTATAGGATAAGATAATACTACTTTCAATTAGATAGGTAGTTTATGAATGTCACGACCCAAATTTCGGAGTCGTGATGGCGCCTGTCGTGGAACCAGACAAGCCACCCTTTTTAACTAAGGTAAATTTAATTTCCAGTAAAAAATACGATTTTAAACGAATTTATTGATAATACTAAGAATCTGAAGTTTAAAAACAATATTTGAAAAACTAAATTTAAACCTCCAACCCTGGATCCGGTGTCACTCAGTCATGAGCTGCTATATATATATATATATATAAATAAAGAATGAAGAAATAGACAACATAGTCTCAAAATAAGTGCAACAGGTGGAATAAGGAAGAGAAGACGAGGTCGCGATCGCCAGCTGCTACCTCGACAACTCCAATGAAAACTCTGACAGTTGCTCAATATCCACTACCGGGTCCCGGTGTACCTGGATCTGCACACAAGGTGCAGGGGGTAACGTGAGTACACCAACTCAGAAGTAACGAACCCAAACTATGGGCTGAGAAGTAGTGACGGACAAAACCTCAGAATTTTACAATAACAATATACAAAATTTAGACCTGCTAACAGTTTATTAGGATGAGTAGATATGCTAGTATACTCTACATGCCATCATAAAATATATGTATGAAACCAGTGTGGATATGTACATAGTGCTCACAGCTCTCCCACATAAGTCCACTCAGTACTATATATGGCTCTCAAGCCCAGGGAAGTTCCATTCCAGAATATGCATAAACACCGGTGACCGTAGTCACTCCGTACTGAGGAAAAAGGCCAATCCGGCCCCACAGAGAAAGTCCATCTCCGGAATACAACACTCGAAGAAGATCCATGCCCAGGGACGATCCATCCCTCACATAACATCCACTTCGGACAAGATCCATGTCCAGGGAAGATCCATCTCTCACATCAATGCGCTCACTGGGGTGTAAAGACTCCGGAGGGGCCCTAGTGGCCCAAGCGCCATATCAAGCCAACGAAGGCATGATTTAATATCGATGCGGTGTGCAATCCAATCTCATAACTGTCTCAACAACAGGCTCTCGGCCTCACTCAGTCATTACTCTTCAGTCTCACTCACATGGATCACAGATGCCTCCATCAGCCCGAAACAATGATAAGTATGCATATAATTAACAATACTGAGACTGAGATATGAGGTGATATGCTATAACAGGACTAAGTATATGAGATCAAATAATCACAAAATGAGACAGCAATATACGACCACTAGGGTCTCAGAATTTCCGGCGTGAATCCTAGCATTTATACTTAACATGATTTCTAACATGTTCACAATTACCACATTAATAGAAGCACAAATATCGTCATGGAATGATCACTAAGCGGTGCCATGGGATATGCCAGGCCACAATTACTCGGTGCACGCCCTCACGCCCGTCACTTGGCATGTGCGTCACCTCAACAATAGTCATAAATCATTTAGCTCGGGGTTTCGAACCCTCAGAACTAAGTTTGGAAATGTTACTTACCTCAAAACCGGCTAAAATACTATTCTGCAGTGCCTTTACCTATAAATCCGGCCTCTGAGTGCTCCAAATCTACCAAGTTCAGATTTTTATCATCAAATTATGCTTAAGGAATGAATTCCAATTGAAAAGCACCAAATTTAGCTCAAAACTCGACCCCCAGGCCCGCATCCTAAAACTCAGAAATTTTTATACCAAACTATTTTTCATCATCTCACGAGTCTGTATATATAAAGAACACAAAAATCGGAGTTTGTTTGAGCCCTCAAATCGATCCCTAAAGGTCTCATAAATCTCAAGCCCTAAACCCGCCTTTTTCTATTGATTTTCATGAATTAATTGCTGATATTGTGTTCTATAATCACCCATAAACGAGTTTTAATGATCAAAACACTTACGTCTATGAAGAACACCGATTTCCCTCTTCAAAAATCGCCTCAAGAGCTTCTTCCTGTTCAAAGATGGTGTTAAAAGGTCTAATGGTCGCGGGGGGTTTTAATTTATACTTTCTGTCCAGGGGTTCCGCACCTGCGGCCAATGTCTCGCACCTGCAGAACCGCACCTGGGGGACCGCACCTGCGGTCAAAACAACCGCACCGACGACTTTTCACTAAACTGCCTATCTCCGCACCTGCGACTCACATTCTCGCAGGTGCGGCCCACTATCCGCATCTGCGATCTCTTCCCTGGCTGGCCAAGTCTCGCACCTGCGGAGCCTCCTTCCGCTCCTGCGGGCCCGCACCTACGATGGCCCATTCGCAGGTGCGGTTACACCAGCACCAGCAACTTCAGCAGCAACACAAGCACTCCAAACTCCATGTTAACCACTCAAAACCACCCTGAGCCCATCGGGACCCCAACCAAACATACCAACACCTCATATATGATCATTCAAACTTAGTTTCACTCCCGTAACACTTAAAATAACTTCAAAACACCAAAATCACATCAAATTCAAGCCTAAGAACTTTGAAATTTCTAAAATCCTCCAACGATGCCGAAACTATCCAAAACAACTCCGATTGACCTGAAATTTTGCAGACATATCAAAAATGAGATTACGAACCTGTTCTAACTTCCGGAATTCTATTCCGACCCTGATAGCCTATTTTACATTGCCGACCGGAAATCACCAAAAACTAACTTTCGCCAATTCAAGCCTAATTCTACACCGGACATCACAAAAATATTTTGAACACACTCCTAAGTCCCATATCACCTAACGAAGCTATCCGAGCCATAAAATCTGCATTCCGAGGTCGTTTCCCAATAAGTAAACTCTCAGTTGACTTTTCCAACTTTAAGGCTATTTTTAAAGACTAAGCGACCAAAACTCTCACTACAACCACTCTGATTTCAAGCCTACCAACTCTAACACATCAATAACAGTATAACCAACCTATGACAAGTCACGAACAGTAATTATAATGAAGGTTCTACGTAACGATCGACCGGGTCGTTACAATGAAAGGTATAACTTAACGGTAGAAGAGGAAAAAAAATCTTCAGTTAAGTCAATTAGGAGTCAATAGGCAATAGAGCGAATCTAAAAGCAAGTAATTCTAATTTAAGCAGGTAGAGATGAAGCTAGTTGTCAGGAACTCAATCTTAACAAATACAACTTCATTCACAGGGAATATAAGGACCTAAGAACCCTAAAAGGCCAACCTTCTACAAATAAGTCTGAGCACGCACTCGTCACCTCGCGTACACGGACTACAATCAACATAGAAGACTCCAATCCTAAGGGGTAATTCCACCACACAAGGTTAGGCTAGATACTTACCTCAAAGACGACAATTCAGTACTCTAAAATGAACATCTCGGGAAAAAGACCTCCGGACGACTCAAATCTACTTGAAACAACTTCAAAACATAAATAAACACATAAGAAACTATTTCGGATCATAAAGCCTTAATCTTTATCAAATTCTAAAAATCGGTCCAAAAGTCGACCCCCGGGCTCACACCTCGGAACCTGATAAATTTTACAAAATCCGAATACCCATTCCAATATGAGTTCAACCATACAAAAATTATCAACTCCAATACCATTTCGTCCCTCAAATCATGATTTTTTATTTTAGAAATTTTCTTCAAAAACCAACATTTTGCTTCAACCCAACACACAAATTTAGTGATAGAAATGAAGGTAAAATTATGGAATACATTAAATACTAGGTGAAGAACACTTACCCAAACGGATTGCTTAAGAACCTCAAAAATCACTCCCAAATCCGAAGTTCAGAACTCAAAATGTGAAGAAAAATGGCCAACCCTCCCTTAATTGAATCTGCCAGGACTTTCGCATCTGCGGATAAAAGGTGCATCGGTGTAACCGCTTCTGCGGTCCACCTAATCGCGTCTGCGGCTTTTCACTTAAAGGCCATGACCGCATCTGCGCCCCAGGAACCGAACCTGTGGGCCACACGTGCACTCTAATATTCTGCACCTGTGGTGGCTGCCCAGTCCGCTACCTCTTACACATGTGCCTTCTTTTTCGCACATGCGGTTCCTTATTCGCAGGTGCGGCCACACCAGAACAACAACATCAGCCGCATTTTCAAACTTCAAACTTCCTGTTAACCATATGAAATCATCCCGAGCCCCTCGGGACCTCAACCAATACACCAATAGGTCACATACCAATACACGAACTTAGTCGAACCTTCGAAATCCCCAAAACAACATCAAAACACCGAATCAATCTCGGATTCAAGCCTAAGAATTTCTAAACTTCCAAAATTCTCTAACGATGCCGAAACCAACCAAACCACGTCAGAATTACCTGAAATTTTGCACACACATCACAAATGACACTACGAGCATATTCCAACTTCCGGAATTCCATTCCGACCCCTATATCTAATTTTCCATTGCCGACCAGAAATGGCAAATTATTAAATTTCGCCAATTCAATCCTAATTCTATCACGGACCTCCAAATTCGAATCCGGATGTGCATCTAAGTCCAAAATCACCACACAGAGCTGTTGACATCATCCATAACTCATACCAGAGTCGTTCACAAAGAAAAATTAAATTCCGGTCAAATCCTACAGCTTAAACTTCCAAAACTAGAATCAGTCTTCCAATTCGACTCCAAATCATCTGGTAACTGAATCCAACCATGCACGCAGGTCGATATACACAATGTGAAGTTGTTCAAGACCTTATGCCACCGAACAGAGCTTAAATTCTCAAAACAATCGGTAGGGTCGTTACATTTGGTCGTGGGTCAAGGAGAGGGGAATATAATTCATTCAAAATGTATTTAGGGGAGTATATAAATGCCCATAAAATTTAGTGTCTCACCGAGTTTTCCGGACAACTTTAGGGGGGAAACATATGCGTTTTTCCTAGTCTTATCTCATTTTTTTCTTTGTACGTATAACGACCCGACCGGTTGTTTTGAGCATTTGCACTTCGCTCGGTAGTTTATGGGCATGAGTAGCTCTGTATCATGTGTCATAACTTATGTGAATCATCGGTTTTTGTTTTCAGGTTATTCATAATCGATTTAGAAGGATGAATTTCATTGTTGAAGCTTTAGATTGGAAGAGTTGACTAAGTTTGAATTTTTGTGAATTTGACCCAGAACAAAGTTTTGATGGTTTCGATAGATCCGGATGGTGATTTTGGACTCAAGCGCATGCCCAGATTTGTATTTGGATGTTTCTAAAAGGTTTCGGCACAAATTGGCAAAAATTGGAAATTTGAAGGTTTGGAAAGTTCATAAGTTTGGCCGAAGTTGACTTTGAGATATCGGATCCACATTTTTTATTCCAAAAATTGGAATAGCCTTGTTATGTTATTCAGGACTTGTATGCAAAATTTGGGTTCATTCAGGGTTGATTTAATGTGTCTCGGCGCGAGTTTTGGAAATTGAAAGTTCAAAGTTCATAAATTTTGATTTGAGGTGTGACTCATAGTTTTGATGTTGTGATGTGTGATTTGAGGACTCGAGTAGGTCTGCATTATGTTATGGGACTTGTTGGCATGTTCGTACATCAGATTATTTTTGGACTATTTTCCTCCATTTTGGGTTTGCTAGTTCCTGTTGGTGTCTAGTGCACCAAGTCTTCTTCGCGATTGCAAAGCTAGAGATACGATCACGTGGGTGAAGATATGGAGTTGATTAGTTTCTTCTTCACGTTCGCAAGTATCTTTACACGATCGTGTAGTTTTCTTTAGGTTGGGCATCGCGTTTGCATAGTGATGGATTAAGAAGTTGGAGGCAGAAGATCTTCGCGTTCGCATGCCATGTTTGTGCTGTTGTGTTTGTGCTTCGGGTTAGTGGAGCCTTGTCCATGTTTTCATTGAGTCTTTTGGTGGCAGTGCATTTTGTTCATTTTGAACGCGATGGATTTCCCGCGTTCGCGTAAGAGGACGCCTGGGCAAAAGTATAAAGTACTCCATTTCGGGGGTTTAAGCCATTTTTGCATTTTGGGAGCTATGGAGCTCGGATTGAGGTCATTCTTGATGTAATTTTCACCATGTGGACTGGGGAAGTGTTCTCTACTTATTTTTTATTTTATATCATGAATGTAACTTTGTTTCCGGCATTTGATTGAGGGTTCCAAAAGAGAAATAGGGAGTTTTGGCCTAAAGTTTTATAATATGAATTTTTGAGTTTTGAACACCGATTTGGAGTCGGATTTGAGTGAAACTAGAATGGTTTAGACTCGTAATTGAGTGGATTATCAGATTTTGTGAGTTTTTCAGGTTCCGAGGTACGGGCCCGAGTTGGACTTTTTGGCCGATTTTGGTCTTTTGATTCAAGATTTGACCTTTTTCGATTTGGATTGGTTCCTTTAGCATTGTTCGATGTATTTGAGTTATTTTTGGTTAGTTTTGAGCCGACGAGAGGTCGGAACGCACGGGATGGCATTTTTGGAGCATCGTTTGGCTTGCTCCATATTGATTTGGCTTGTTTGAGGTAAGCGTCTTGCCTAACTTTGTTGAGGGAATTTTTCCTACTAATTGACATTGTTTGCTACATGCAGGGGTGATGCATATATGAGGTGATAATCGTATATTCATGTGCCAGCATTAACCATGTTCGGGGGTAAATTATACGATTAATTGTGCCTTGTAGAATTACGTGACATTCTTGCTTCATGTCTTACTTGACTTCTAGATTACTAAGAATACATAATTAATTGTTAGAAATCAAGATTTTAGTTTATTATAACTTGATTAAAATTTGATGGGATTTTGAGAAACACTGATGTTTCTAATTCAGTCTTCGTCATGCTTAATAGCTAATACATTGCTACGACCGTTATTATTGAGATATTAGGTTCCATACTCGAGTTGTAGATCATTCTTGAGATTTGTTGAAATACTTGAACAATAAGGGTCTTGAGGATTTGTTTATTTATTGTTGGCTTGAAAGTTGTGATTTGGGTTCATGTGGAATATTCGTTTAACCACTCTCCTTGATGTCATTTATGCTTCCGACCTTGCTAGTCATTGATATACATATGCTTGGTGACGAAGAGTGTAAAATACGAAGGGTGATGTCGTGCCATTTCTTTTACATTATCATGTGAGGGAGAGTGTAAAGAACAAAGGGTGATGTCGTGCCATTTCATATATTTTATCATGTGAAGGAAATTGAAAATCATAAAGGATGATGCCGTGCCATTTCATTTGAGAGTAAAAGCACGAAGGGTGATGCCACGCCATTTCATTTATATTATCCTGATCTCATTTACATTATCATGTGAGGATGAGAGTAAAAGAACGAAGGTGATGTTGTGCCATTTCATTTATATCATCATGCTTTTATATTATGACGAGTTCATGGCATGAAGGGTGTTTCCGTGCAGGCGAAGACAAGGGACATGCATTATATTGTGATATCTTTTCCTTGTGTATAAGTTCATGCCTTTACCTTGATCACTTATTGTTGCACCTATGTTTCCTACGTGACTTGTCGTTGTTGTTCTATCTTTATTCTCTATTTCAATTGTTGTTGTGTTGCCCATGCGTTCTACTTGTTTAACTTGAAAATACCATGTTTCATTCCTGCTGTTATATCTATAACCATATCGTATCTAGTTTATTGCACTTTAGTATAAGCTTACTACTATGTTATCCATTCATCCTTCTACTTGTTATCTTATAAAGATCATGCGTTCCCCTTTATTTGTCATATCTACATCTATGCCTCCTAACATGCTAGTTAGGTGAAATTATGTTCTTATTTCCTAATTGATGTCATCATTTCTATGTTTCCTACCTTTTCATTACTGTTATCGGCATTTCTTTCACCTGTTTGGTATTGTTACACGTATATTTGGTGAGGATGAGATAAATGCACGAAGGATATTACCGTACTGTTGGATTCGATGTCTTGAGTATATTTCTCACACTGTGAAAGTTATGGATTTATCACTGTGATTTGCTAGTTATCGCTCTAAGAAATAATTGGTCGTGATATTGAGGAATATTAATCGTGTTTATTCTAGGAATCATCTACTGTTTTGCATAATTGCTTCCTTGTATTCTATTCTCTTATGGTTCTATTGCTAGTCTTCTATACAAGTTATATTAGTGAGTGTCATTTAATTGCAAAGCCTCGTCACTATTTCACCTAGGTTAGTCAAGATACTTACCGACGGGTGATGTCGGGATTTGGCTTTGAAGATATTCGTGCCTTCCGGATGTGGATACCACTTTTCCCTGGGTAGTTCTATAGTTGACTTCTTTTTAAGTACATTTCAAACAGAAGTTGAATTTATTTCATATCCATTTTTTTCTAATAATCTAGTCTTAATAGCTCATGTCTTGTACTACCAGTCCTTGGAATGTTGTTTGCAATCCAAATATATCAATTGTTGATCATATTTATTTTATTAGATATGTGTTAAATACTAATTGGCTGGCCTAACGGGTCGGGTTAAGTGCCATCACGACATGTGGATTTTGGGTCGTGACAAGTTGGTATCAGAGCTCTAGGTTCATAGGTTCTACAAGTCGTGAGCAAGTGTCTAGTAGAGTCTTGTGGATTGGTATGATGACGTCCATACCTATCTTCGAGAGGCTACAAGTCATTTAGGGTAACCTTCCCATCTTTCTTTCTTTATCGTGCGACATTGGTTCAGCTTGAAGCGTAACTATTGAATTTCTTCCATGTATTTGTATGCGCATGTGAGCGCTCAGTATCATCTGTGCATCGATGGCTTGTGATTCCATGGATGAAGTTACATGATCTCGGTGTGCTGATGATGGGCCAGTGTGGAGGAGTTGAGGTTGAGTTTTGACTGTAGCTTGAACATGGAGATTTTGGTTGTGTGAGCACGTCCTTTTGGACTTATACGTCTGGTTGTGTCCCTATGAACGAAATTCGTGTCTCGATGAGTGGCTGGATGGCTAAATGATGAGAATGATATGACTGCGAGCTATGTTCAGATGATTTGAATGTTACGACAAGAGTATGCTTGAGGTGTAAAAAGGACTAATGGGTGCTTGATTTCTTTTTTGATGTGACATATAGTCTAGAGTTATGAGTGTGTTGAAAGGTTTTTCATGTTTTTTAATTATGAAACTGTCACAACCCAAATTCCCGACCCACGGGATCGTGATGGCGCCTAACACAATACTTGCTAGGCAAGCCAATGTTAGAAATTTAATTAACCATTTTCTCTTAAAATTTACCTATAGATAAAAGAATAATTTTAAAGATAAACTGAATCTAAGATTTCCCAATAAGTAACTTCATGAATAATAATAATAATCGAATAAATAAGATAAACTTCGAACTATATATATGACCATAAGCCTACCCAGAGTCTGGTGTCACAATTCACGAACTACTAAGAATACTACAAATAATGGGCTGAAAGAAGTATATATGTCTGTTTCGAATGAAATAAAACAACAAATAAACAGTGTAGAGAAGACTCCAGGAGTCTGCGAACACCAACAAATCTACCTCTTGTCTCCGTGAAAATGCGCAGCTACGACTCGAACTTAACTCTGGCCGGTACCTGGATCTGCACAAGAAGTGCAAAGTGCAGTATTAGTACAACCGACCCTATGTACTGAGTAAGTGTCGAGCCTAACCTCGACGAAGTAGTGACGAGGATAAGGCGGGGAAATCATAACATAACCTGTGACAATATATATAATACAGCAAGAAGGAAGTAATAATAAACTAAATAACCAGTAACTTGCAATAGTAAATAAAAATACCTCGGATAACTTTTCTAGATATCAGCTATAATCAAACCTTCTCAAAATTTTCAAGTTTCAATTTTAATCACAGTAAAATCAAAGCATGAAAACCTTTTTAATAAAACAAGAAGTTTTCCAAATCCTTATTTTTGAAAATCAATAAAACATAAATATTATCCCTTATCACTCCTTGTTGCGGCGCGCAACCCGCTCCCACCTGTCCACCCTTATTGCTCCTCCATATATATATATATATATATATATATATATATATATATATATATCACCCTTATTTCTCCTGTTGCAGCGTGCAACCCGATCCCACCTGTCCACCCTCATCACTCCTTGTTGTGGTGTGAAACCCTCTCCCACCAGACAATCACATAACTTTATTTATAAAGAATTTCACAATTCAGGTCAAAACCTTTCACAATATTTTTGTCAACAATTTTAAACAGAAAGTTGTACACCTCATGAACTTCATCAATTATCATTTCACAATGAAACCAACCGGAATATATATGCATCGCAAAACAGTGTCATCCAATTCAATCTTTATGTATCACAATGAAACCAAGGGAACAACCAACACTTCCAAAATACTTGGAACAATACTTAACAACAAGTCGACGAAAATAATTAGATATGGAGGAATCAATGATCATAAGAAAATTTAAGCCAGGAATCAAATAAATTGGAAATAAGGAAGGGACCATGTTCAATAGATAATTTAGTGGTGCATAAATACTCGTCATCTCACCTATACACAACACACATACAAATTCACATAGCATTTATGTTAGGGATTCATATTCCCTCAAGTCAAGGTTAAACCAAGCACTTACCTCAAATTCGCAGGCCACTCACTACTCAATTACCGCTTTTCCTTTAGATTTTGCCTCTAACCCGCTCGAATCTAATCATAATTAGTTTAATATAATTAATTTATGCTAAAGGAACTAACTTTACTGAAAAAATATTGTTTTCCTAAGTTTCCTAAAAAAAAAGTTAAAAACCGTCCCTAGGCCCGCTTGGTCCAAACTCGGGGTTCGGACTAATTTTCGTTTACCCATACACCCATGAGCTTGAATATGCAATTAGTTTCGAAATACGACCCCAATTCGAGGCTAAAATTTGATTTTTACAAAATTCCCTAATTCTACCCAAACCCCTAATTTCTACCATGAAAACTCTTAATTTTTTATTAAATACTGATGAAAAACATTGGGTAATTAAAAGAGAAGAGTTTATAATTGTTTACCAACACTTTGGGGATGAACTTGTGTGAAGAAAATCGCCTCTAGGTCTTTTTAGTTCAAAAATATGGAGAAAATAGGTTTTGCCCGTTTTTAAAATTGATTTTATATAGCTGGGCAAGCCTTCATCGCGTTCGCGATGGGCCTTCCACGTTCACATAGGATCAGGCCCAATGGCCTTCGCGTTCACGGGGTATTGACCGTGTTCGCATGGAAGGAAAGAGGTCCCCTCCCAGGCCCACTTAACCCTGTGCGTTTATGATGGCCTGGTCGTGTTCGCGAAGGGTCTCCCTCCAGTGCTTCGTGTTCGCGTCCAGGGCCATGCGTTCACATAGCACAAAATGACCCCAGTGCAAATTCTACTCTATGCGTTCGCGAATGGAGTAATGTGTATGCAAAGAACAAATTGACTGTGCACCAGAACAGCAAAAACAACAGAGAATTCTAAGTTTGAAACATCCCGTAGCCTGCCCGAAACTCACCCGAGCCCTCGGGGCTCCAAACCAAACATGCACGCAAGTCTAAAAATATCGTACGGACTTTCTCGTGCGATCAATACATGAAAATAATATCTCAAACTATGAATTTAACCTCAAAACACAAGATTTTTCTCAAGAATGCTTAAATTTCACTATATCTTGATCGGACGTCCGAATCACGTCAAATCAACTCCGATTCTTACCAAATTTCACAATTAAGACTTAAATATCATAATAAACCTGTATCGAGCTCCGGAACCAAAATACGGGCCCGATACAAAATGGTTTCAAACATTAACTTATTTCTTTATTTCTTTAAAAAATTGATTTCTAAGACTAGGGACCTCGGAATTCAATTCCGGGCATACGCCCAAGTCCCATATTTTAATGCGGACCTCCCGGGATAGTCGAAACACAGATCCGGGTCCGTTTACTCAAAATTTTGATAACCGCCAACTAAAACTAAATTTTAACTCTAGAAATTACTAAAAGCTTTCTAGTTTCACGCCCGGACTGTGCATGCAAATCGAGGTAATTAAAAGTAGTCTTTTTATGGCTAATAAGCCTAGAATGGAGTCTAAATTTTTTAAATGACCCTTTGGGTCATCACAATCTCCACCTCTAGAACCAACGTTCGTCCTAGAACGAACATAGAAAATTACCTAAATTGGCAAACAAGTGTGGATATCTACTCTTCATGTTCGACTCGAACCCCCAAGTAGCTACCTCAACGGGCTGACCTTTCCACTGCACTCGAACTAAAGGATAACTCTTTGATTTCAACTGGCAAATTTGCCGGTTTAAAACGGCTACCGGCTCCTCCACGTAAGTCAAATCCTTGTCCAATTGGACAGAACTGAAGTCTAACACGTGGGACGGGTCACCATGATATTTTCGAAGCATAGATACATGAAATACTGGATGAACTGAGGATAAACCTGGAGGAAACGCAAGTCTATAAGCTACCTTCCCCACTTTATTAAGAATCTCAAATGGCCCGATATACCTAGGGCTCAACTTGCCCTTCTTCCCAAATCTCATAACGCCCTTCATGGGCGATACCCAAAGTAATACCCTCTCTCCAACCATGAATGCCATGTCACGAACATTACGGTCGGCATAACTCTTTTGCCTGGACTGAGCTGCATGAAGCCGATCCTGTATAACTTTGACCTTATCTAAGGCCTCTTGAACTAAGTCTGTACCCAATAACCAAGCCTCTCCAAGCTTAAACCATCCAACCGACGATCTACACCGTCTACCATATAATGCCTCATCGGGAGCCATCTGAATGCTCGACTGGTAGCTATTATTATAGGCAAACTTCGCTAAGGCAAGAATTGATCCCAAGAACCTCCAAAGTCAATAACACAAGCGCGAAGCATATCCTCTAAAATCTGAATAGTACTCTCGGACTGCCTGTCCATCTGAGGATGAAATGTTGTGCTCAACTCAACTCGGGTACCCAACTCTCGCTGAACTGCCCTCTAAAAGTGCGAGGTAAACTGCGTACCTCGATCAGAAATGATAGACACGGGCACACTGTGAAGGCGAACAATCTCTCGGATATATACCTCTGCCAATGCTCCAAAGTATAAGTACTTGCCACTGGAATGAAATGTGCTGATTTAGTCAACCTATCCACAATAACCCAAACGACATCGAACTTCCTCTGAGTCCATGGGAGGAAAACAAAGAATTCCATAGTGATACACTCCCACTTCTACTCAAGGATCTCTATTTGCTGAAGCAACCCACCGGGTCTCTGGTGCTCATACATTACCTGTTGACAATTCAAGAACCGAGCCACATAAGCAATAATGTCCTTTTTCATCCTTCGCCACCAGTAGTGCGGCCGCAGGTCTTGGTACATCTTGGCAGCACCCGGGTGAATAGAATACTTAGAACTGTGAGCTTCTTCAAGAATCAACTCACAAAGGCCATCATTGGGCACACATATACGACCATGCATACTCAACACATCGTCGTCTCCAACCGTAACCTTCTTGGAACCACCGTGCCGAACTGTGTCCCTAAGGACCATCAAATGGGGGTCATCATCCTGCCGATCTCTGATACGCTCAAATAAGAAAGACCAAGCGACTGTACAAGCTAAAACATGGCTTGGAGAAATATCCAATCTCACGAACTGATTTAACAAAGTCTGAATGTCTGAAGCTAACGGTCTCTCACCGACTGGAATAAATGTAAGGCTGGCCATACTCACTGCCTTCCTACTCAATGCATCGGCCACCACATTGGCCTTCCCTAGATGATACAATATAGTGATGTCATAATCTTTCAATAACTCTAACAAGTACTGGAGACTGCGATGATACTTGAAAACCTCACACGGCACACCATAGAGATAGTGCCTCCAAATCTTTATAGCATGAACATTGGCTGCCAATTCTAAGTCATGGACATGATAATTATTCTCATGAACTTTCAACATTCGAGATGCATATGCAATCACCCTGCCATTCTGCATCAATACTGCTCCAAGTCCAACACGGGAAGCATCACAATAAACCGTGAAGGAACCTGAACCTGATGGTAACACCAACACCGGTGCTGAAGTCAAAGCTATCTTGAGCTTCTAGAAGCTCGACTCGCACTCATCCGACCATTTAAATGGAGCACCTTTCTGAGTCAACTTGGTCATTGGGGCTTCTATAGATGAGAACACCTCCACAAAACAACGGTAATAGCCTGCCAAACCCAAGAAGCTCCTGATTTCTGTGGATGTAGTGGGTCTAGTCCAGTTCTTGACTGCCTCTATCTTCTTAGGATCTACAGGAATACCCTCTTCTGATACGATGTGACCCAAGAAAGCTACTGAATTTAACCAGAACTCGCACTTTAAAAATTTAGCATACGACTGACTATCTCTCAAAATCTGAAGCGCTATCCGGAGGTGCTACTCATGCTCCTCCTGACTGTGGGAGTATATTAGAATAGCGTCAATAAACACGATTATGAAGGAATCCAGGTAAGGCTTGAAAACCCGATTCATCAAGTCCACAAATGCTGTTGGGGCCTTAGTCAAGCCATAAGACATCACCAGAAATTCATAGTGCCCATATCTCGTCTGAAAGGCTGTCTTACGGTCATCGGATACTCTAATATTCAACTGATGGTATCCAGTTCTCAAATCAATTCTCGAAAACACCCTGGCACCCTGAAGCTGATCAAACAAATCATCAATCCTCGGCAACAGATACTTATTCTTGATAGTAACTTTATTCAACTGCCGGTAATCTATACACATCCTCATAGATCCGTCCTTCTTCTTTACGAACAGAACCGGTGCACCCCAGGGCGAGATACTAGGTCTAATGAAACTCTTATAAAGAAAGTCTTGCAATTGCTCTTTCAATTCTTTCAACTCTGGTGGGGCCATCCCGTATGGAGGGATAGAAATGGGCTGAGTACCCGGAGCCACATCAATGCAAAAATCAATATCCCTGTCGGGTGGTATTGATGCGAGACTAAATTGCATAGTTTAACATGTGATATACCTTACATTTTATGAGCATTAATGATAAAATTACACTTGTTATGTGCTTAATGGAGTTTATTTCATGTGTAGGTGAATTGGAAATGGAAACGGAGCTAAAGGGATGCAAATACGTCAAAAATACGCAAAAGGAGACGCNACCCTGGCACCCTGAAGCTGATCAAACAAATCATCAATCCTCGGCAACAGATACTTATTCTTGATAGTAACTTTATTCAACTGCCGGTAATCTATACACATCCTCATAGATCCGTCCTTCTTCTTTACGAACAGAACCGGTGCACCCCAGGGCGAGATACTAGGTCTAATGAAACTCTTATAAAGAAAGTCTTGCAATTGCTCTTTCAATTCTTTCAACTCTGGTGGGGCCATCCCGTATGGAGGGATAGAAATGGGCTGAGTACCCGGAGCCACATCAATGCAAAAATCAATATCCCTGTCGGGTGGTATTGATGCGAGACTAAATTGCATAGTTTAACATGTGATATACCTTACATTTTATGAGCAT
>ML391251.1:11185-28913 GCA_005239525.1 Nicotiana knightiana
TGAGGGCTTCAGCAGATCATGTGTGTACTAAGATGTGTTAGTTTCTTAATGAGGAGCTCTAAGGAAATAATATCTATCTACTCATATGGTAAAAAGAAATAACAAAATCAGAAGGTAGATACGAGTTTTAGAAAGATAAAGAAGGATATGAGGTACCTAGTTAATAAATATTATCAGTATTTATAATCCTGGCAGAGAACTATAAGCATATTTTAGTTGCTTTCAACGGTAACAAAGGTATCTACAATTGTCCATACCAATCTCAATTATGCCTAATGGAGTAACTGAAATAATTTAAGAGAAGGATAGGATATCAGGATCCAGTTGGGGTTAGAGTAACAGAAAATTGTGGATAGATTGTCATCATTATTTAACCTTTTTGAAGGATAGTGCAGAACATGGTAATAGTTCTCATTTGGAGATAGCCATATGGTCACTCTAGAATAGAACAGTCAGATATGAATACTAGAATATTCAGAAATTTCAGACGATAGGCACTAGAATCCTACAAGGGATAAATATTTGCCTTAGTATGACTCCAGCCACTAGTAAAAAAAAAAAGGAAGAATGATAGGCGTCCCGAAGAGCCAGTGATATGAAGCAGGGAGAGATAAATGTGAAAGAACGTGATGTTGAAGTCTTTATAATAGGGCGATAGACAGAGATATTAGCATGAGAATAAGAAGAGAGTAAGTGAATAATTATGAGTAAGAGGTGATAAATGAGTGATAACAGTAAATCAAAATATAGTATAATGATAAACTCTATAGTCAAGTGAAGAAAAAAAAAGAGAGGAGACTGGCCTTGAGACAATACAAAAGTATAATCCATAAAGCCATACCCTTATTTGGAGAAATGAGTTGGTGACTCACACGTGATTACCATAAGGAAAAGTTAGACCCCCAAGTAATAGAAATTAGTATGGGATAGTAAACAAGAAAAAAAAAACGAACATGAATTAGGGATCAATAGAATTGGTAATAGTCGACATCATTTCAAAGATAGTGTTTCGACAATAATAGAATGAACAATAGAAGAATAACCTTTAAAGGTCATTAACGAAGATGCTTCCCTAAAGCAAGCACTATGAACAGAGTTAAGCTTAAGGGACTAAATGCGCCAGTTATGCCACGTGTCACCCTTGTGTTTACAAAATTCAATTATACCTAGTGTAGAAGGGTTACCACAAGGCGAGCAATGTCTGTGAAGATGTAGAAACAAAATGCCAAAGATGAAGAGGTAAATATCGAATGGTAAATGAAGAATGTGGTAAAAAGGTGAAAGGAATAAGATTTCATTTATTCATATCCTACAGATATAATATAACTCCAGAACATTATGCAAACATGATGTTGGGGAGAATCAATAAGGGTTCGCACTCGATGATATCGATATATAAGTGGGAATGAACACTTGATACATAAGGATCCCGTACAAGAGGTAAGTTAAGACAAATGACATAACCCAAGAGGCGTTACATAAAATAACGATTTGAGAGTGGACCAATGGGTAGTCAGTAATTGATTCAGGAAGAGCCTAGTTATGGCTAGATAGGAAGATATAGGCAAATTAGTAGATCATGCAAAATAAACGTAGTGAAACCCAGCACAGGAAATTCAGTCTCTTATATAAAAGAGAGTGCCACAATGGAGACAACTGAAATTTCAACTCAGAAGCAACTCTACGAGTACAAGGGCACGGAGGTAAGTACCTAAGGATAATGATAGGCGAGTAAGAACATCAGAAATATAGTGGGGTATACAATGTAATAAGGTGGGGTATACAATGTAATAAGGTCTCAACATTATAAGAGTTAGAAGTTCTTCCCTAAGTAATACAACAAAAGACTAGCTGAGGAAATAAGGAAGCAGGCTTCAACATAAGCATAGTGACCTAAAGTAGAAATGGTCTTATAACAACAGTCTCACTATAATGTTGTATGCACTCCATAAGAAAGTGGAATCTATCGTAGCTAATGAACGGAAGAAGAAGAAAAAAATCAATCAAAAGTTGATATTTGAGATCATATGAGTTACAGGGAACCCCCGTATTCATGGGCACTAAGATAGGCCAAGTATCCATGCAACAAGTGGAAGGATGACCAGGAAAAGTAATTGTTTACATTTAAGACAACTGAGAAGGAATGAAAGGAAATCTATGGTTCTAACATGATGAAAGGAAGGTTACGAGTAGTATAAGTATACGTGCATAGGTTGCAAGCTAAAGTATGGTAGAGCAACAAGGTTTTAGCTAGACAGGAGTAAGGATAAGAAAATGTAAGTGAGAAGGTGACGAAAATAGGTAATTCCTCTGGATTAAACCCATCACAACAAGAGAGATGATGGTTTCCATACAGTTATAAAAAGCTCAGTATAGCATGAGTGAACTCAAAGGAGTTTAAAACTAGGAGCATTTAGAAGTGATAGAATGCTACCATAATAGTAAAGTAAGGGTGTAATTGTGATAAATGATAAGAGGATGACGTTTAGACCTTTGATTGAGTAATGATTTTGAGAACAAGTATTTCATGAACTGCACGGGATTAGAATACCCCCATAAGATGAATCACATTGAGATGCTATGAAATACAGTTATTGCATTATAGTATCATCCCTAAGTGGATCAGGAAAATCACTTCAGATGTTCCCCGATGAGACGTGAGCCCTAGTNTCCCAGTGACGATATATTACATACGAGATTTTAAATTATCAGTAATAGATTATAGACCAATATTAAGGTGAATCAACAATGAATGGATGAAAGTTACAAAGTGTGAGAAAGAGGCCTAAAGGGGGGAATGTTCTAGACTTTGGATTTATTCACCGAACAACTACCTAGATGGCAAAGACCATATTAAATTATTCGTAAGAGTTATTGCTTAAGATATGGAAAAGTGCATTAGTCAACATTCGAGGACGAATGTTCCAAAGGGGGGAATGATGTTACACCCCATGTTTTCGTACGTGAGAGTACATCGTAAGTCAATTGATGTAAGCTCAGAAATAAGATTCTATTTGATGGAATATAAAGTAAGTTAATCATGTTACGTTGGAGGTTACAAATATTTAAGATCATGAATAACGAGTACCAAGAAGTGATGGAAAGCTTAGAAGCTAGACCAATTGAAGAAAATAAGTTTCGTCGAAAGTCGACGAGTTTGGAATGTTATAACATGTACTTTAGGGTGAGACTATGGTTCATTACATGATAAGGAGGTTATTTTATGAGTTAATGTTTATCACATGATATTAGTGTTCTACATTTTGAATTCAAGAAAGTTGTGGAACAAAAGTCGACAAAGGTCTTCACAAGTTACACTCATAATGTGCTGAAAATTAGGTCAAATGTAACTGAGATTTTCTCCCAATATACTTGGAATTATTAGATGATCTACCAAAAAATTTTAATATCTATGAGTCTAATTTCCAATTCATTAAACCTTTCATCTATACGACGTAGGAGTAGAGAGATATTTGCAGTTTCGCGAGACCACGCAGACATCATAAGTGACAAGTAGGTGGATCATTAGAGCTTTTTGAGAAATACATTTCATGTGCTATATGAAGTCTTATTGGGACATATAATATACCAAATTTAAGGTCTTGGAATTTAGTTTCCAACTCTCTTAACCGTTTGTTCATACGACATCAGAATAAAACGATATAAGCATCGGAAGATGGACCAATCCTAGGTTGCCAAGCTAGCACCTCTTTGACTTTTCCAAACTTGATATATATAAACACTAGGTCGGCTTTCTCTTCATCTTTCAGCATAAAAAGACTAGAACACACCCATAAACATAACCTCAAGCTATCTTCTAGGGTTTCAAAGAAGAATATCATCCTGGGCATGAAATCGAGAAGCAATAACATCAAAACGATCCCTACGACGTAAGTGTCATTATACCGCCTCTTCTTTTTCTTGTAGTTAGAGTATTGTAAGTTACTTCATAGTTAAGAAACTTCTAATATCTGTATTTAAGGGTTTAAATATCAAGGAAAGTTGATAAATGTGTTTCCTAATAGTTAGAACTCACGGGACAGTGATCGGAAGCCGTGAGTTCGAGTTATTTGACTTGTAGCGAACTGTTTTGTGTTGCTGTTGGGATGCGTGTTTTACTACTATTTTGTTGAGTTTTGGAGGAGTAAGGGTGTTGAGAAACACCATATAGATGTAGGGTTGTGATCTGGTCGTTCGTTGTAATATTTTCGGGTCGCTTGACACGACTACGGTGGTCGTCTTATGTGTGAAGTGATTAGGTTGTGTGTGGACATTTTTGAGAGGCTCAATATGATTATTATTGATGTTGTTTGGATGTTAGGTGATTTTTTGACTTGTGTGAAGTCATATAAATAGGGTAGGTGCTGTTCGTTTCATCGTAAAATAGGTTGTGGTCGATACATAATAGTTATGACGCTTAAACGATAACGATAGTGTCGTTTCTCTTATTGTAGATTAAGGAGTTGTGACATTGCGTAGATTGAGGTTGGGAAAGTATATACAAGGTATGTGAGGCTACCCGTTTCCTTATTTTGCACGACTCCGATTGTACATAATGCAATGAACGAGCTTCTAATAATACTCTACTCTCAGAAGCTAGCAGTACTTACATTGTTTCCCTTCTTAAATAACAGTTGATGTTGAGGTTGCTCCTCTTATTCTTATGTTATCAATGTTGTTGGTACTTCCTGATTCTTATAAGATTCTTGATGAAGAGTTTATCCTAATAACGTGTACGGAGAATATCGACCTTACGTCACTCTGTAATGTTCAAAACATGATTCCAATGAGTCTTGCATGAATTATATATATGTATCTATTTTACTCTACCGAGCCGCACTATAGTCGGCCGGGTATGGCACCTATTGTGCAACCACTGATCAGTTGGGTTTACCGAGTCCTCTTTGAGGCCGCGTATGATATGATGATGATGATGTCCACAGAGGCGAATGTTCTATGATGATGATGATTCCCACAGAGGCGGATGTTTAAAAAGATTATGTATGTATATGTATCATGCATTTCATGTTAATGTATCTTAGAAGCACTCAGATGCTACATGTTGTATCTCCTACATCTCTCTTACATTACTGTTCTTATTTATGCTTTTCTTCCTTACATACTCAGTACTTTATTCGTACTGATGTCCTTTTATTTGTGGACGCTGCATGTCGTGCTGCAGGTCCTGATAGACAGGTAGACACAGCTCCCCCACCACAATAGGTTTTCCAGTTCAGCGGTTATAGGCGAGGTTCTTTCTCCGGAATTGCCGTGGTCTTGGTATGCATTTTTCTTATAGATGTTATGGGTATGTCGGGGCCCTGTTCCGGCTATGTTTCATTTCTTATGCTCCTTTAGAGGCTCATAGAGAACTGTCAACTCATATATAGTTTGGTATGCCTTGTTGGATATGTTTTGTTGCATAGTTTTTCATGGCAGCGTTGTAGCTCGTACCTTTTATGTAGTTTCTTAGCAATCTTGTCATCCCATGTGATGTATGCTCATGATCCATATCTACCATTTATATTGATCTCGTTATCCCAAAGATAAGAAGAAGGTTAGATAAAATGTACGTTGGTGCTCGGCAAGTATGGCCCGAGTGCTAGTCATGATCCTCCAGTTTGGGTCGTGAAAACTTATCTAACAATGATGACAGCTAGATACCTCACATAAGCTGATTACCCATTAACTTCACCTTAAATAATCTACACCAAAATGATGCACACATGATCTTCCAACTACCTTCGTAGACATAGACATATGAAAACACAAATACATCAAAAACATCATACTCCTAGTTCAACCTAATGGGAAATGCGCTTATGTACCCTTCATTATCAATTCACATAACATCTACCGGGAAAATTTTGAGAATAATAGGTTCACCCTCCTGAATTCTTAATCTCTATGAAAGCACCCAAATTAAACCCATGGTGACCTTCGTGATTTCTCTAAGATGTGCTATAATAAATTGACCATAAAATTACCTACTGAATATATGTGGTCACAGGGTGACTTTGACACGTTTGTACCTTCAATACCAAATAGGCCAAATACAGTAAGGAGCAATGGAGTTCAAGATTGGGCTGGAATTATTGAGGAATCCATTAATGTGCTGAGCAGAGTATTTCATGAGGTTATATGCTAAGAGACATAAGGATTTCTATTAATGATGCTGACATGGTCTAGTCCAGGTGACTACATCAATTATCAGTTAAATGAAGCATAGTGGTTACTAGTATTCTTAGATAAGGTGGATACCATGTATGTGAACTTGAGATTTTAAAGAACTGATCAAGTAGGATACACCAATTGTGTCTCTGAGTGTAAGGTAAGTAGTTGAGCTCAATTGGTAAGACTCTTGCAACATGGGTGTGATTGAGGCCGCAAATGAAATACGTGGAATTTGATTCCACTCCTAGTAATAAGCGACACAAGGACTCTATGCCACAAGCGCATGAAGATGGAAAAGAAGTCATATACTTATGGGATTGTCATAATTCGAACAATATAATCCTTCCTAAGGTTGTGGAATGCTAGAGGTAGAAAAATTCCCCATACATGACAATGACGTTGTCAATACTCCTAGAAGCCGAGTGAGTAGAAAGCCACATAGCCTCATCAAATCCGACCGATTTAAGACTTTTGAAAAGGGGACACACTTTGGTTTGAAATCATGGAAATTTAAGATTTAGCTTTTAAGTAAAATCATTACTTTTGGAATCCATGAGACAAGCCCTCATAGCCCTAGAAAATTGTCAACAATGGCGAGAAAGTACTTACAATCATTACGAGCTAGTGTAGAATAAGGCCTCGAAGTGACCATATGAATAATTATGAAAGCGTGAGAAGTCTTGATGCACTTACCGGAGAAGAGAAACCCAAGTTACATAGTCACATGGACAAGCAGAGCATGTAGATGATTGTTTAGGAGAAAATCTCACAAGGAGTACGACCAGTATCTTTTTATCATAACAAAAGAAACATACCCCGATCCTCGATTCCATAAGGCATAAAATTAGATTCACAAGGAGAGTTACCAGATGAAAATAGATATTAAGGCAGCACAACTAAGAGCACCACTTGGAATCAACAAGCTTAAACAGAGTTGAGGACATTAGGAGTCTGTAGTAAAGGGGAAACTTGCCCACCCTCAGGGCTTATAACATTCCGAGAAATCTTATTAACGTATCTTTTATGCATTTCATTTATTTATACATGTACATTAACGTATTAACGTATTTTTTGTACCATGGTTCGATATAACACGGGGCTAAATCTTGACCTATTATATTCTGGTCTCGATTAGTCATAAAAAGGACAAATCTGACTTTGACCGTATACAAACTCAAAGTATGTCAATAATAAAATGACAAACGTGCAGCTGCATCGGAAGAAAATACAAGAGCTGGCAAGACATGAAATCGGCATACTTATGGAGAGTCGGGCTTTTGGAATTTGGATATTCCTAAGCTATACTAATTAGTTGAACTGCATGCATATTTGACGTATAAGAATCTTAAAGGATTTTGAATTCTTTGAATATTTTCTTGAGTTCAATTTCCGTGTTTATTAGACGTAGAAGATCTTAAAGTATTTTGAATTCTAAGGCAACTTTTAAGTACGTTTTTGTACATCGGCATAATATTCTTGTAAAGAGGTAATTTAACTTTAGAATGGCATAAAAGTTAGTTAGTATTTTTAGGATATTTTAGTCGTTCAACGGTTAACTCTCTAATATTTGTGCTTTTATAGTAATATAGACATACATATAAATAGATACAGATAGATAGATAAATATAAATATAGATAAGTGGTATTTTCTCTTAAAGCCAAAACTAACTACAAATAAGAGTAAAAACCAAATCCAATTTAAAATAGGAAGGAAAATCAAAAGACAATAGGATTAGACATTTGAGTCTTTTGCTTGACAACATGGGCATGGGCTCAATATAGGTAAGAATTTATTAATATCCAATATTTACGTTATACTAATGAATGCAAAACATGTTTTTCATATAACACATTTATTACTTATTCATGATTAAGTAATACATATTCTCACTTTATTCTCAGCATATAGGACTTAGGTGGGGTGTGAGCTTTAATGTTGTTTTACTTATTCACAAGAGAAAATAACTGAAATTAGAATGAGATAAACTATTAGTTGATGCCCTGATTTCATGATGACTTCCCTTTCTTTGAAGAAATGCTAACACATTTGCTAGGATGATTCGTTTCCTTTTCTTAGAAGGAAAGGATATAAATCTTTCATATTTAGCACTTCTGCCTACCGGAGGGAAGGAGTATAGTTTCCTATAAATGTATGTCTTTTCTTTGTTTTTGGCATCAATCAGAATGTCAGAAAATTCAGGAATAAAGTGTTTCGTGGAGAATATACAGATAGACTAACCGTTGGGGAAATCCTTGTGTGAGCCTTTCTTCGTGAGCTTAACGTAAATAATATACTTCTTTGACTCCTATGATTAGTTTATTATTTTACAACGTGCACTCATGACATGACCATTAGACATTACAATCAACATCCTCGTTGTGTTGGACGTTGGAATAGACAGATATTTAACAACCTAATATTTTTTTTAAAAGCTTGTTCTTAAGAGGAATATACTATTATCTAGATTTTTAAACATTGATTGTACGACGGAGCGTAGGTGGCAAACAGTTATATACCAAGAATTGCATGGGAGTCGCCCGACTGACACTTGGGTATGGTGGGTGGAAATCCATTTATAGATCACGTTTAAATACTCCTATTACCGTCAATAATTCAAGGAAAATAAAAGGTATGTTGAAAGTTAAAACCAAGTTGTAGTGGTTTTGGGCAACAGATTTGCACAAGTGACAGATCCAATATATAGAGATTATACATTTTGAGTTGGAGAGTGTATATCCAATTATAACCGTACATATCGTTCGCAAACGTGTGCATGCGCGCACTGTCACACATATAAGGTTCATTCTCAAAAACAATATGATAAAAATATGTTATGGCTATTACTTTCTCCGTTCCAATTTATGTGAACCCGTTTGATTGGGTACGAAGTTTAAGAAAAAATAAATACTTTTGGAATTTGTGATCCTAAACAAGTTAAAAAGGGGCAAGAGTATTTGTGTGGTTATAAAAGTTTCTCATTAATGGTAGAATTGTAAATTTAAGTTAAATTGTTACCAAATTTAGAAAAATGTCATTCTTTTTGGAACGTACCAAAAAGAAAATAGATTCACGTAAAGTGGAATACAGATGGACTAGTTTTTAATAACTAGTCAATGATAAAATGTCTGATTTTTCCAGCCAACTTATGTATCTTAAGAATTAATTAGCCATGACAAGAGGAGTTGCGTTGGACCTCTTTTTACAGAGGACATGATTACCTACCCTTTGTCAACAACAATATTATTGTAATGTGGAATCCTTTCTATTTATAATACTAACCATATAATTAAATAAAATGATGTACATAACTCGATATGATCATATTTATATCAAAAACAATTAACTTGTGCAGATCAATCCCCTACCAATTGATATAATCCTAGAATTAATGTTCATAATATTATTCAAATAATAAAAATAAATCAAAAGAATTTTATTCGTCCGTTCAATTCCATTCCCTCAATTATGCAGGAGTCATAGACCAAATTTGCACACCATAATGCCGTCACATACAATTAACAGAATAATGAATCCCACGACTGAAACATTGCCATTTGAACCATTTTCAATCAATATTTAGCAGATGGGACTGAGTCCCAAGTGACGTTATCACCATGCATATTATTCTGGATCATCATTGGTGCCTTCTCAGAAACACTCCAAACTTTTACTGATTTATCAAGACTTCCACTATAAACCACCCATTTCTGATCACTTCCGGTGGACTCTTTGTCCTCCTCCACTGCTAGACATTTCACTGGTCCATTGTGACCCGTTAAAACTGAAAGCAATGTGTGAACAGACTTTTCCCTTCTCCAAACACATATAGTTTTATCTGCTGATCCACTGAGCACCAAATTTCCAGCAGCTGCAAGGCATA
This sequence comes from Nicotiana knightiana, assembly GCA_005239525.1. Lineage (NCBI taxonomy): Eukaryota > Viridiplantae > Streptophyta > Magnoliopsida > Solanales > Solanaceae > Nicotiana > Nicotiana knightiana. The sequence goes on from ML391251.1 coordinate 21,241, forward strand.
AAATTGCCAATTTGTGGCCCTTGAGGACTCCACCATGCGACAACTGTTTCTCGCGTTCCCAAAAATTGACAACACCATCAGATGAACCACAGTAAACTATTGAACCTGATCTGTTAACAGCCAAAGCTGTCACTGCACATTCTTGATTCAGAAGTGTCTGAACAAAAACATGTTTTGTGTTCTTTCCAGATTTTTCCCTCTGCCAAATCTTGACTGTTCCATCAGCCGATCCTGTATACACGATGCCTTCCACGCTGGTCACCACAGAGTTCACAGCATCATCATGGGCTTTCACTGATTCTATGCATTTCGAGTTATCAACGTTCCATACCTTAAACATGGGCGCATGCATGTTAAAAAGTTTACTCTACACATAATACTAAAACAAGAAATTGATATAGATAACATAAAGTGACATTCCTAGACAAATAGAGGCTCCTAATCTGCTGGTCGTTTGCCTAATTTTTAGTCTCTTTCGGAAAAAAGAAGAAGTAAAGGTGATAATTAATAATATGATGTGGTTAGAGTGATTGGATTGTTTGTTTATTTCTTTAAATATTGACATTGCATAGCTTGTGAAAAATTGTGTGTAGGCTACTGACCTTAAATGTTCTGTCCCAGGAAGCAGAATAGAGAAGACCATGGCTTTGATCCATGCTCAAGCATGAAATAGCATCGACATGCTTGATCCATAAACCAGTCCTGTTACGCTTAACTTCCACATAATTACTAGGCTTAATGGATGCCTTGAAAATGTCAAAGAATGATGGCAAAGTCCCAGCACGTTTATAAGTACCAGGATTCTTTGCTTGGATCTTCCAAACACGAACTTTTCCATCTTGATGACCTGTGAAAATTTTGTCACCTGAAATAATTATAGCTTTAACAAGGCCACTATTGGATTTGAATGCTGCAAATTCCTTCAAGTTCTTCCAGACGCGTATGTTCTTGCTATCTGATCCGGTGTAGAGAAGATCATTTTTTGTAGCCAAAGAATAGATGTGACCTTCTTCACGTACGAGTGAACCAATGAGGCCATTTTGAGGGATATTTTGGGAATTTCCATCTTGATCATCAAATTTGGACCAAGGGGATTTAGTAAAAGGAGATCCTTGATTCCATGGGGACATCATCATAGGAGAACCTTCACCACTAAGACGATTGGCTTCATAGGCAGAGAAACTACTGTGCCTTGCATTGTAATTATTATCCGCGTCCTCGTGATTAATGTTTGTGGTAGATATGTTGGGATCTGAATGAACAATGTTGCCTAATTTAGGAGGCAAATGGCTTGTTTCAACAAACATTGTGGTGGTTAATTACTTTGGCCTTCTCTCTTGTCCTTGTGATCAGTTTCTATTTTCTCAGATCTTCCAGCATAAAGAAAAACGGAAACAATAGTTTTACCTTAATTATGAAAAGAAAAGGCAAAGAAAAAATGGATGAACCAAGTAAAGAAGAAATAGAATGTTTGGAAGGGGATGAAGGGAAGGGAGAGAGTGGAAGAGAGATTTTGTAGGGAAATGCATTCCCTTAAAATACCGGAATTCCAAACTAGAGGCTACAAATTATGAGTTTAACTACAGGTCATCATTTTTTTAATTGCTTAACAAATATTGACTCATGAAACTAAATTAATAATACTTCTTGCATGTACCGACTAATGATAAGTTTTCGTTTTTTGCATTTCTTGTGTTCGAGTCTGTCGTAAAACCTCTAGTGGTCAGATGATATTGGGGAGTAACAAACTATAACACGATCGGTCGTTGTGTAATTGCGCGCCGTTTGACTCTGTGATGCTTCACATTTGAGATTTTATAACTTGCGGGATTGGTTAGTTTCGTCCCTAGAAGATTTTGGATTGATTTGGACTCGTTGGTACTTGGTAGAAGCCTAAGTTAAAAATATTGATTAAAATTTGACTATTGTGAAAACGATCCTGGAACGTATTTTGATGGCTCTGATTGGTTCGTATTGTGATTTTAGACGTGGGCGTATGCCCGGAATAGTATTCAGAGGACCGTACGTTAATTTCTGTTGTTTTGCCGGAAATTGGCAATTTGAGGTTTTAGAAGAATCCAAAAATTTGACCATAGGTTGACATTTGGCTATAGGGTTTGGAAGTTGATTTTGGGACTTGAAATAGATCCGTTATCCTATTTAGAACTTGTCTGCAAAACTTGATGTCACTTGGAGTTGATTTGATAGGATTCGGGTGCTTGGTTGCAATTCTAGAGGTTCTTGAACTTTTCTTTGAAATTCATGCATTTTGATATCTGATTCGTAATTCTAAATGTTATTTCGGTGTTTTGATTGCGCGAGCGAGTTCGTATGATATTTTTATACTTGTGCGGATGTTTGATTTGGAGCCCTAGGGGCTCGGATGAGTCTCGAACGTGTTTCAGAATGGTTTGGATTGAAACCATGATTGTTTGTGTGTTGGTGCTATGATGTCGCAACTGCGAGCACCAACATCGCAATTGCGAACATGGCAGGGGAGGCTCAGGTATCGCAATTGCGATATCTTGTTCGCATTTGCGAAGTCTAGACTTAGGGTAGGCTAGTTCGCATTTGCGACTGTTTTCTCGCATTTACAAAGTCCGAGTCGCAACTGCAACATCTCATTAGTGTGTCAGTAGCCTCAATTGCGAGCTTTTTTTCGCAATTGCGAACCCTACGTCGCAATTGCAACATGTAGAACTGGATAAAAGGACTGGGAGTCGGGATTTTATTTCATTTTCTCTCATTTTAGAACCCCTAGACTAGATTTGGAGAGGGGATTTTCATCTACAAACATTGGGTAAGTGATTCTAATCAGTTTTCAACTATATTTCATGATCATTTCTTAGATTTAACATCAAATTTATGAGAATCAAAGAGGAAAATTGGGGATTTTTGTCAATGTTTTGACAAATGAAGATTTGAGTTTTGAGAGCCGGTTTGGACTCGGATTTGAAAACAAACCACATATATGAACTCATGGAGTTATGGGTATTTGGAATCTACCCTTTGACTGGCGGGCCCGAGGTTGATTTTTGCTGACTTTTTGAGAATTATGTAAAACATCAAAGCTCTATCTGTTGTAATTGGTTTGTCTTGCATTGTTGATGATAATAAAAATTTTTTGTTAGATTTGAGCCGTGTGAAGGCGAATTTTAGGGGAAAAACTACGTTTAAGGGTTGATTTGGTCTAGTTGAGGTAAATATATTGCCTAACTTTGTGAGGGATAAACTATCCTTTAGGATTTGGGTTGTTTGTAATATATGAAAGACGTGTACACAAGCTGACGACTGTGTACACGGGCTATATGTGACATTTTAACCGGTTTAGACTTTTAGACTTCTTCCATGCATTTACTTGTATATGTTACAATATGTTACATCTTTTATCGTTAAGTTTACTCTCACATGCTCTAATTGATGTTGTTAGCATTTGTTATACCCTTTATTATTGTAATTTCTCTTATATGCTTAGTTCAAATTGCTATCTTCCTTATTGACTTGTTACCCCCTTTTTATTTTTAAAATACTCTTATTTGAACTTGTTATTTCGTGGAATATCTTCTTATTGAGTTATTGATTTTGAAGTTGTGAAAGTCATTATCACAGTAGGGTTGAAGTTGGTAATTGTTGAGATACCTTTCCTTGTTGAGCATTCCTTATTCATTTTTTTTGTTATTGAGATTCTTGTACACATTTTTAATTAAGTCATGGGATATGTGTTGTGATAACATCGGCATTGTTGATTTTGGCAAATGTTAAGGCGTATAGGCATTGTTGATATCCAATATTGCCCTCACATTTTTCAAATAGTATATATATTTTCAAAATGTCATTTTGCATCATTATATAACTTATAAGATTTATACAAATATTTTTCATAATTTTCTATAATTTTCAAAATTTTAAAATTAATTTACTTGCATTTAAATTTCTTGAATATTTAATAATTATTCTTTTAAATTATTTGTGATGATTTAATCATCCAACTTTGTTATTTTTACACCCGCATACATCTTTTAAAATATTTTACACCGTTTCATATAATTATGTCTATATTTTAGTTATTTATGTAATTTTTGTAATAATAGCCTATGTTCATGCATAATTGCGTTTTTATTACATTATTTGTGCCAAAATAGCATTTTATATTTTTATAATGCTAAGTTATTATTTTCAATCATTTTATTGTATAAATAATATTTTTATTATTTATTAATTACTTTTATAAATATCATGTATTTAAATAATGGCCCAATTTTAAGTAATTTTCGAACAAAAATTGGCCTAATTCCTTAGCCTAATGGTTGCCCAGCCCAAACCTAACGACCCTTTAATAGGCTCGGCCGATGCCCGTTATTATGACCCGCCCCGTTAATTTTTAAATCCTAGCCATTGATCTCTCAAGATCAATGACCATGTTCAATCTCCCTCTTTAGTTAACCAAACCACCAAAACCCTAACCTAGTTCCTTTAAGCCGCCACCCCAAAACACTCTCACTCGTCCTCCTTCTTTTCGGAAACCCTAATAGCCGCCTCCCTTAATTCTCTCCGATTCCTACCCCAAAATGGAATAAATCCATGATTCCCTTACCTTATATGTTCTGTCATTTTGTTACTTACACGATTTTGGCATCACCTAGTACTTGCCTATTTTTGGCAAGTACCAGGCCCTGAGTTATGAACAATCGTCCTCAATCTTCGAGCCTTAGATGATATTTCGTCTATATACACTCACTACCAGGCTATATGGGTCCGATTCAGTGAGATTCTTTGGCTATTTGTGTTCTCCTTTGAACTAGGGTTTACCCGATTTTTCTCCTAATTTGGTTCTGAATTGATTTTTGCATGCTCTTTTTTTCTTTATTTATGTTCGATTTATTATGTTTACTTGTTTGTTCATTTAATTTTTCCACTATATAAACTCCTCCCCAATTTCACCTCTGGGCGAACTATAATCGCTAAAAAACTACTACTGCCTTTCTTATTCTTTCTTGTCTAGCACTATTCTGAAACATAGCTCTTGGCCGGCCGAAATTCAAGGTCACCAGAATTCGATTATTTGACCTTTCTTAGTGCGAGCACTGCTCGAGGTTCATCCAAAACTGTTGGGAACTCTGACGAATTAAGATTTTGGGGTTCTACTGTTCGTTTTGCTACTGACATTCGAGATATTGCTGAAATTGTTCTTTATTTACTAACTTGTCAATTAGTAACTGGTAAGTACCTTTAAACCTCACAATTTCGTTCCTTTTTATTGAAGTCCTATTTTGCATGCTATATCCTTGAAACTTCTATAAACCAGCATGTAGTTACTTTTATCCTTGTCTGATTTGATGTTATTTTTGAAGCTCCATCTTTCTCTGGTAGCTGAACTTGCCTAACTCTAACTTTGAACTGACTCTCAAGCATGTTTACCCAATGTGTGTTCCAATGCATTTTATCTGCTATTCCCCTTGAATTTCTCCCTACTTGGTTCTGCATCCTTACGACAGACCAACTAATGTGTTCTAATACCTTAAATTTGATCAATTCCTAACTGTGGTGACAACCAATTGTAAGCTTAATGTGTGTTCCATATTTGTTTCAATATTGTGTTGCTTGATATTTCTTATCGTATATAAGATGAAATGCAACATCTAGCCTTTATGTAACTTCTAGTCTTTGCTTATTGTGAATTGTAACCCTCTCAAGTGTCACATGACCTTCATATTCACCATGAATTCTTTAGGACTTGGAATCTTTGTGTTATACTCAGCATGTTAGGCTTCCTGTTGACTGTTGTAGACCAGGCCTACTTGTTTGTTTACTATGTCTTATTGCCATTCTCAACCTATGACTCCATTAGACCTTCATGCCTTAGATTCCTAGTTTTGAGTCTCTTTTAGGCTAACTTTGGCTCATGTTTTACTATAAACTTGTTGTTCTAAAAAACTATGTATAGGTGCTTACCATGTCAACCTAAGTGATATGCCTCTACAACTCTGCTAAAGTTGCGCATGCTATACTCTTTCACTTGTTATGAACCTATGTTGTTAGTTTTTTTTTCATGTCTTGTGGAGACTAAGTTCTACCGGTTCTCCTACTTTCATCTTTAATCGCTTGTTTGACCAATCCTGCCACCCTATCTTCTAAAAATGCAAGTTTCAATATGCTTTCATGTGAATCCTACTGAATGCCATGTAATCCTATCCCTATGAGTTATTACCTCAAGGGTGTTAAATTGATTGTTATGTGTGGTTCGTTAAATTATATGGCTAAATTGTTTATCTGTAATCACTGGGTTTGGCATGAATTCATGTGTAGCCTTGGGCTGTGCCAATGACACACTCACCTGTTTGAGATGAGTTTGGATTTGGGTCTGCTATTCGAGTGGGAATGAACCTACTGAAAGCCCAGGCATTTCTAGGTTATTTACATTTGGGCCTACCCTTGGGCCAACAATTGTTCAGTGTGTAATTTTTTACTCATATCCATTATTTTGGGACTGTAATAATTTGTAAACGAGACATTTGGGGAATTAGTGGAATGTGGAACGAGTATCCTTTAATCCTCATATAAATGGGTATCCTTTAATCTTCATATAAATGGGTAGAGAACATGCCTATAGGGGTTTACAAGATTTTTTGTTACTTTATTCTACATGCTCCTATTCTACACCTGCATATAAATCATGCCTATAGGAATCATGCATACCTGACTTGTACACTGTTCAAACACATTAGTCTAAGTATTTGCCATACTTGTTTCTATGTTATTAATGTACATTTAGACAGTATGTCTCTAGGATGTAAGAACATATGCTTTGTTAATATAGATACCATGCATATAGGACTCCAACTAATCAATCGATCAATCGTTTATATTGCTTTTAGTGTGTTGCCTATCTGGATATCATGACTATAGGATCATAATCAACTAATCAAATAATTTTGTTGCTTCATTGTATTCCCATGCTTAATGGACATGCCTATAGGGATAAAGTATCATAAAACCAATTTCAGTTGCCAACCACTAGAAATCATGCCTATTGGATACTGTCACCTGTCTAACACACTTGTCTATAAAATCAGCGTTGTTAGTTCATGGTTATGGAGTCATTTCACTGCCTTCTGTAAACAATCTAGAAATCACGCCTATAGGTTTGTGATGCCTTTAATCAGCAAAATCCATTGCCTGTATATTGCTAAAAGAAGAATCACTTAGAAACCATGTCTACAGGACTTATAATGATTTAATCTGTATGTTGGCCTAAAATGCAACATTGCCTGTTTGATATTGGAATCATATAGAGATCATGCATATAGGACCAAAGGATTCTGAGTCTCAAGTTAAAACGTTTTATCGCTTAATCTGAAACAGTCTGTGTGCTTCTTTGTTTATGTGTGGAGGCTAACATGAGCCACTCTTTGCTATTATGTGCCGTCCTATTTATTTTTTTGAATGCGCGATTAGTTTTATCATTTTTTTGAGCAGCCTAAGTAAGTCTAGAACCACCCAAATAGAGGTCCAAAGCCTCCTAGAACATAGGCATTGGACGGGTAGTGCATGCATAGGATGCTACTTAGAATTGAATTAGAACGCTTTAGGTAAACAACTTCAACATAGTGATCGGGTAGCAGGAGATGATAGTCTGTGCCCGCTGAATAATATGAGCAACTCCTATCTAAAAG
>ML391252.1:571-44322 GCA_005239525.1 Nicotiana knightiana
AATTAACGGTATTATCAATTGAGTTGAAAGAAATACAAAATTCTGAAACATAGTCAATTTTCTTTAAAATTTTCGATTTCACATTTAACGTTTAACGTTTGCTAAGTGTTGCAGGTGCATGCCTAGAAACTCATGGAGGACTGGTGAAGTAATTGAAGCCTTATCAGACCCTGAGAAAGTTTTCAGGACCATAAACCGGACCAACCGAAAAAGCAAACATCAACCACAAATTGAACAAATTGAAACAGACATGGAAGATCAACACAACCGGAATAATCATGGGGATGATGTGGTGGACCCAGTCGCTGAAGCTCCTTTATACGACTGGTCACAACCTACAACTGAGAATTTGGCCACGGCAATATTGGTTCCTCAAATACAGGCCGAGTCCTTTCAGATTACAAATAATATGCTGCACCTGTTGCAGAACAAAGGGCTATTCTCAGGGTCGTACAGTGAAGACCCCCAGCAGCATCTAAAGAACTTCCTGTCAATTTGCAAAACTCAAAGGCAGCCAAACGTCACTCAGGAAGCAATAAAACTGTTGTTGTTTCCATTCTCAGTGACTGGTGCTGCCCAGACTTGGCTTAACTCACTCCCCATCAATTCCATTACTACATGGGAGGAGTTAGTCAAGCAGTTCGTGAACAAGTTTCATCCACCCAACAAAACTGCTCAACAAATTGATGAAATCTTGAGCTTTAGACAGAAACCAGTGGAAACATTACAAGAGACATGGGAAAGATTTAAGAGTATGCTGGTTATCTGTCCACATCATGGCATTCCTGAGCAAATGTTGGGGCAGCGTTTTTACATGGGTTTGGCTGATACTGTGAAAGCAAATGTTGATGCTTCAGCTGGTGGAGCATTCCTGAGCAAATCGTGGAGAGAGAGCCAAATCTTACTTGATAAAATGGCACAGAATTCAGGATGGACAACAAGGAATGCACCCATTACTCCTGTAGTTCATTCAGTGCCATTCGATCCATCTAATACCATTGCAGAGAACGTGGCCACCTTGATAATCATACTATACTCATGTTGAATTCCGGCATGTCCCCATAATTCAGAATGAATTCGCAGATGCATTGGCCACCTTGTCATCAATGATACAACATCCAGACAAGAATTTCACCGATCCCATTCCGGTGAGGATCCATAATCATACTATACTCATGTTCAAGAAGAAACAGACGAAAATCCATGGTTCCACGACATCAAAGAATATTTGAGAAAATGAGAATACCCGGAGCATGCAAACCATACTCAGAAACACACCCTTCGGAGATTGTCCAATCACTTCTTCCAAAGCGTAGGAACCCAATACAGGAGAACTCCCAATCTGGGACTGTTGAGGTGTGTTGACGCAAAAGAGGCTTCCAAATTGCTCGAGGAAATACATGCCGGAACCTGCAGCCCACATATGAACAGCTTTATCTTGGCTAAGAAGATACTCAAGGCTGGATACTTTTGGATGACCGTGGAAACATACTACATATCGTACGTTCAGAAATGCTACCAATGCTAGATACATGCAGACATGACATGGGTGCCACCAAACGAGCTTAATGCAACAAGCTCACCTTGGCCTTTTTCTGCCTGGGGAATGGATGTCATCAGCCCAATTGATCCCACCACTTCAAACGGGCACTGATTCATTTTAGTAGTCATCGACTACTTCACTAAATGTGTTGAAGTTGCATCTTACAAAGCTGTGACCAAGAAGGTCGTTGTAGATTTTGTCCGAGACCGAATTGTTTGTCGGTTTGGGGTTCCAGCGCCCATCATTACTGACAATGCCGCCAATCTCAACAATGATCTGATGAAAGCCATGTGTGAAACTTTCAAAATCAAACACAAGAATTCCACATCATACATGCCTCAAATGAATGGAACCGTGGAGGCCGCCAACAAAAATATCAAGAAGATACTAAGGAAAATGGTAGAGAATCGCAAGCAATAGCACGAGAAATTACCATTCGCCTTACTGGAATACCGTACCAAAATCCGCACATCAACCGGGGCAACTCCCTATCTGCTGGGTTATGGTACCGAAGCTGTCATTCCCGCTGAGGTAGAAATTCCTTCTTTAAGAATCATACAAAAATCCGAACTCAGTGATGCAGAATGCAGTGTGTCACGTCCAAAGAAATTAACCCTCATATACGGCAAGAGGATGAACGCAGTGTGTCACGGCCAGCTCTATCAGAATAGAATGTCCAGGGCTTTAAATAAAAGGGTCAACTAAGACAGTTCACGCCGGGGCAGCTGGTACTGAAACAGATCTTTCCACATCAAGATGATGCCAAAGGGAAATTCTCTCCCAACTGGAAAGGTCCTTACATGGTTCACAAAGTATTGACAGGAGAAGCGCTCATACTCGCAGAGATGGACGGAGAAATCTGGCCAAAGCCTATCAATTCAGATGCAATGAAAAGATACTATGTGTAAACCATTTATGCTTCTTCATATGATGTAAATTGAACTACGCTCGACCTGATTTCCATTTAAGAGGGGATACGTAGACATCCATGCGGGTTCGGTTACAATTTTAAAAAATTTCTATTTTCCCCACAATCAGAAACTGGGGTAGAATTTTGAGGAGGACCCTCAAAATTCTACGGCAGCGAAAGTCACAATGTCTCTAATAATGTCATAGTTACTGGTTCATCTAACTAACTTCTAAACTGCATACTACTATGTCTTTGAAAATTATACACGCATGCTTTTGAAAAAGAAATTTTGCTTTAGACAAATGCTACCCTAATAACTTGAACAGGATCTTCAGACAGAGCGGAGCAAATCGAGCAAGCAAAGGCACGAACCAACCTCCCCCCGCAAAAACTCACAAATTTTCTTTGGATGCAGGGCTATATAATCATGATAAACACCATCGCAACGACAAAATCGCTATGCATGAAACACATTGTCAGCTAAGAATACTTCACTCTTGCTCTTATCTTTGCATGAGACTAAGCACTGTCTCAATCCTTGCATGAGGCTAAGCCCTGCCTCCCTATTTGCATAAGGCTAAGCACTGCCTTCCCTGTCTCCCTATTTTCATAAGGCTAAGCACTGCCTTATCTTTGCCCGAGACTAAGCCCTGTCTCAATCCTTGCATGAGGCTGATCCCATCCTCCCTACTTGCACAAGGCTAAGCACTTCCTTCTCCCCGCATGAGACTAAGCTCTGTCCCGAACCTTGCATGAGTCTAAGCCTTGCCTCCCCACTTGCATAAGGCTAAGCTCTACCTTCTCTTTGCATGGGACTAAGCACTGTCTCGAACCTTGCATGAGGTTAAGCCATGCCTCCCCACTTGCATGAGGCTAAGACCTGCCTCCCCACTTACATGAGGCTAAGCCCCGCCTTCCCTTTGCATGGGACTAAGCACTGTCCCGAATCTTGCACGAGACTAAACACTGTCTCTCTTGCATTGTTCTCTTCTATCGGGATAAGCTCTGCCCTCAATTTCACACAAGACTAAGCCATGTATTGTTGCTTCTAGCATCATGCCTCTGCATCTCATGGGCTGAAATATAGCCAACTTGTCCGAAGGCGTCATAGTATGAAGGCAGCATCCCCATAGCCAGAATACATCATGCCATGTCCTGAGGATCTCTCAAACTTGCACATCATTATTCAAAGGCGTCATGGTTCGGAGGCACCATTGTCATGGCCCGAGAGCATCATTTCATGGCCTACAAATTCCTTACCGTACAATTGATGGCCCGAGACATCATGGTCTAAGGACGTCATCCTCAACTGTCCAAAGAATGTTTTCATGGTCTGAAGGAAATTCGCATCATGTCTAAATTTACGCAAATTTATACGTATATGCTTGCAGTACATCTTTTGATTTGCAGGTGACCCAGTGAGTAACTTTTATCCCAACAGGATCAATCCCGCTCCAGTTCCTTCAAATTATTTCAAACCTGACCGCTCACTATAACCGTTTTACCTATTCGAAACCTTGTGTCCGTCTTTGTGACAACTTTATCGATTCATTCCACCGGTGGATCCAGAACTACAGATGGCCTGATTCCTGTAGAAACAAGGATATGTAGGTAGCTCAGAGACCAGGGTGTGGCCTATATTTATCAAAACATTCTATTCGGTCAAAATCGGTCATCATTTTCTTTACCCGACAACTCTTTCATCCTTCCCGGATAAAGAGGGGCAGTTGTTGATACCCAATTTTTCTCTCATATTTTTCAAATATATATATACCTTCAAATAGTGTTCATGCATCATCATTTGATTTACAAGCAGGAACAAGCATTTTTCATAATTTTCTATAATTTTTAAAGGCTTTAAATCAATTTATTCCTGCACTTTTTATTAGATAAATACTCATTAATTGCCTCACAAATTATTTTATGATGATTTTATCATCTAATTTCATCATTTACACCCATATTAGGTTTTAAATATTTTTAGCATATTTGTCATAATTACATTTGCATTTTAAGGGCTAAAATTGCACATTTGCAATAATAGCCTATATGCATTTATAATTACTTTATTTATGCTAAAATAATATTTTTATACTTTTATAATGTTAAATAATTGTATTTATTTATTTTTATGCATAAATGGTATTTTTGTTATTTATCTATTATTTTTATAAATTATTTATTGGTTACATTTAAGTATTTAAAATCTGGCCCCATTTTTAATTAAATTCGGAACTAAAACTACCCAAATCAGCCCAAGACCAATATTCCTAACCCAAATACCCTTACCCATTCAATTAAAATCCAAACCGGTCCGCCTTAGTCCCAGTCGTTGATCAAAATGATCACAAATAACGACCCTCTTTCCTTATATCTCCCTCCTCTCTACCCTAATCTTTATTTCCTAAATCATCCGCCCTTATTTCCCCTCCATCGATGAACCCTAATTCCTCCACCTCACCAATATCCCCCCCAAATCCCATACCCAATGGGATTCTTTTCCTATTCCCTTACCATTTCGGTGTTTTTCCCTTATTTGATGCTATATTATGGGATAACTTAGGTACTTGCCTAAACATCGCAAGTACCCCATATTATATTCTGTCCTAATCAAGTTTTACCTCTTGAATCTAGACGACCTTGAGTCCAAACACGTTATTTGTATCATGAGATCCCGATTCGCTCGTATCTCATTGGTTTTTACTTAACCCTAAGGTTAGACTTTTCGGATTCTCTTATTCGAACCAAAACTGGTTCAAGTTTTGATTTTGAATGTTATTTCGTCTATATTCGCTCTATCAGCCTATTTCCACTAATTCCTTTTACTTGCCCTAAATTAGGGTTTCAAATCTTTTAAATCGAACAAATCTAGTTCGATTCTCTGTTTCTTTTGAATAGTTTCCTGTATATGTTCATTGTATGTAGTATGTGATTATTTTATCCTTATTTCTCTGCTGATTTTATGGTTTACCCAAAATTAGGGTTTCAGACACTTTTTACTCGAACCAATCTAGTTTGATTCTCTGCTTCTTTTGAATAATTTTCCGTCTATGTTCATTGTATTCATTGTGTGATTCTTTGCCTTATTTTCTGCCAATCTTGTGTATTTTTATTTAAAGTTAGGGTTTCAATTCAACTGATTTAAGTACTTGCCTTTTTTTTTATGTTTAATTAAACTATTTTTCATATTTGGGTTCTAGTTTCTGCACCATTTAAACCCCTTCTCCCTCTCCCCTTAGACAGATTCGAACCCTCATTTTTTTTACTCACTAAAAACTTAAGCTCTCTTTGTTCTCTCTTGTTCTGATTTCTGTACTAAGTGGTCATTGTTTGGCCGGCTGAAAGCCAAAGCCAAATTACTCTGGAACTTAACTGCTATTGCATATTTACTTGTTCTCTTCTCAACTGGTATGCCCTAACCTTTGCAATTTCATTCTTTATGCTTTGTTTGACTAGTCTGTTTCAATTTCTAGCATGATTTTGTCCTTTATATGACTGTATGATTTCATTTGGTAATACTGTTAACTTAAGACTAGGTTATTTCAAATAACATGAATACTCTCATAAGTTAATGTAAGGTTTAGTTTGTTTCATTAACCTGTTCTGAACTTTATAAGGTACTATAAGCATGTAATCAAATATGTTTGTTGCCTACCGCATCTGCTTTGTCTGTCTATTTCATGTACCTGGATAACTTAGTTGTTCTGCCTAATGGTTTATGTGATTAAACAATGATTGTTATAAGTCCAGTCTAGTTCTATCTCTGTGTTCAAGCCATGACTGCTTTAATATTTAACCTAATCATATGCCAATCTGCTTGAATGACATGTTGAACATGAACTTTGTTTGTTTTTTTGGTACAGTTCTGTTTGCAATTCTGTATTCTGAATTCGCTTGCTTCTGAAGTTGAACTATTTTTTTAACCTATCCCCCTTACCCTTTATGCATTGGTTTTCAAACTCCTACTCTTAGTTATTTAGGTTCTTACCACCCCCAATGTGAGCACTACTTAGGATCCTTGAGACTCCTTCGAACTCTGACACATTGGGCTGGTCTTCCAATATTTTATGAACTATTTTTCTGAGTGTGGTTCTGGTGTGAGCATTGCTCGGGGTGCCTGAGGCCCTTGGGAACTTTGACACACTAGAAACCCAATTTTATGTGCCATGGATGGATTTATTATGCTCCAGAGTTGCTAGGGCTTGGGTAGAAATCCTGCCTATAGGTTTAGTTATGTCGATTGAACCATGTGAATGTTATACTTGTTTAAAGATCCTGCTTAAAGGAATTTTCCTGATTTTGTATTTCTACATTTTTTGCATACTAGAGATCCTGCTCATAGGCTTTTCATTAATTCTGCATTAGCAATCCTGTTCATAGGATCCACACATATTTTAACTCAACGTGTATTAGTGACCATGTCTATAAGGTTCTGTTTGAATAATAACCTTTCCTTGACAATTTGCTTAATTTCTGACCACATACGGTTAATAGATACCATGCCTATAGGCATAAAAATTAGTTTCAAACCTAGAAATCATGCCTATATGATTTAAACTAGTAGATATCATGCCTATAGCGTTTTAAATCAATTCAGCAATTAGAAAGCATGCATATATGATTTAAAGGGAATAAAAAACTGTCTTTATGAGTTAAAATCAGTAGCTCACTTAGAAACCATGTTATAGGATTATAATTAATAAACTCGTAGAAACCATGCCTATAGGGTTTCTGTTAATCAGTTCTGAGTTCGATAAATTTTGGCTATCACTTAGGCAAGCCTATAGGAGTTGCTAATGATTCTGGGCCTAAAAAATTGTGATATCTTGCTGCCTGGAAATGCCCAGATTCATGCCTAATAAAATCAGTAGGCAAACTAATAGGTCTCGATGATCGCCTTAATAAACTGTTTTTTTACATTCTGTTTCTGCTCATCTAGATATCCTGCTTATAGGGTTCTAAAATTAACGAAGTTTGTTGGTTCAATTGCGTGCATTTGTTGTCTACTTGTGGAGGTCAATGTGAGCTCTTATTTGTTTCTTACATGAAAGTTCTATCTGTATTTTGTTCGTCGCCTAGATTTTTTATTTTTAAATGACATAGGTCAGTCTAGAACCACCCTAAATAGAGGTCCTAAATACCTCCAGGACCATAGTTAAGGGACGGGTAGTGCACACACAAGGAACGAGTTAGAAACTATTAGAACGCTTAGGTAACAACTGAAAGATAGTAATTGGGTAGTAAAAGAGATGATGACCCATGCGCTAATGTTATGAGTAATACCCCAACTCAGGGAAGTTACAAAGTATTGCATGGAATGATCCTATAGGCTAAAAACCCTAGGACCCCTTTAATTATGTTTAAAGTAATTTGTATTTGTCCAAATGGTTTTATTTTTCTTTTAGACTAATTTGCTTAATTAAGTTCGGTCGGGCTCCGCCGTTGTGGACCTCGAGGGGTGCCTAGCACCTTCCTCTCAAGGTATTTCGAGCCCTTACCCGATCTCTGGTGATGCAAATTGGTTTTATGAGTTAATTACTCTAGGTGCCCTAACGCACCTTAATTCGTTATGTGGCGACTCTTCAAATCCCTTACCCAAATCCCAAAAAAAAAAAGAAGTTGTCCCAAAAATATCAAAACCCGAATTCGCGAGAAAAAGGAGGTGCAACAATAAGTATATTACATATGAATTATATTTATATTATACATGATTATTTTTAGTTTAAGTTGTTAAGTAGACGGATATTTAGGTTAATTCTTCTTTAAATTATTGGGCTCAATTTTCTTGTTTAATTGCTTCGAAAGAAATTTTAAAATAAATTAACTTAAATTTTTTATTTTATCTTTAATGAGAAGCTTTTATCGATATACAAATATTACGACATGTTTAACACTACAAGTTTCGAAAGTCTTATGATCACACAAGTATTATGATACGTTTAACGGCACAAGTTTCAATTTTTTTTTTGTTAAGCTCTGTACCCTATCAAATAAATAACATGATAGAGTAATAGTAAAAACAATGTACAGATTCAATCTTTTAGGAGGACGACTCCTATTTACTTTTGTTCTTATAGAAAAACATACTCTCATTTTACAAGATAATCTAATACATCTCATGTAAATTACTCTGACATGCATTGGTGCATCCTGCAATGATCCTCCTTGAGGTAGAGTCAAAAGCTTTTCTGATTTCCATTAAACAGTTAATTTGCACATATAAGATCAACAAAAAAGAATGGCAACTTGATACATTAAGCTCTTGTTATGTGTGGGGTCTGAGAAACGGCCAGACCATAACGATCTATTGTACACAGCCTTGCCCTGCATTTCTGCAATAGACCGTTTCTACGGCTTGAACCCATGACCTCCTGGTTACACTAAGATTGTGACTCTCATAGTGTGTATCCCTTAAATCTTGAACTATTGTGTAGTACCTTTTTGTTGTTCACATTACTTAAGTTATTCAGCCCAGTAGATCATATAGTTCATGTTGCGTTCTCTTTGACTTGCCTCACTATGATATTAGACCACTGCATCTTATCCATTCTGGAGATATAGCGAGAAAGAGAAGAAATTGAAAGCAGCAGATGGATTGAAGGGCTACGAGGTGCAAGAAAAATCGTTAAAAGAGATAAAATGGGCTAAACCAAGCAATAAAAAGGGAATTGGGCTAAAAAGTGGGGCTTTTGCATCTATACCCGCTTTTTGGGTCACGTTTTAATTTATTCCCGCTTTGCAAAAAAAATTGCAAGCGTACTCATTTTTCACATAAACTTCAGGCATACGGGCCGGAAATAGCAAAGACAATCAGAAAAAACTTCAGCATTCTATATTTTTTCAAAAACTTCAATAGAAGTGTTGAAGTTATTTAGTTCATTTGTAAAAACTTCAGCACTAAATAAGCTGAAGCTTTGTCCTGAATTAATTAGTTTTGTCCTAAAAAAATTTCAAAAACTTCAGCAGAAGATGCTGAAGTTATTTAGTTCATTTCTAAAAACTTCAGCACTAAATAAGCTGAAGTTTTGTCCTGGATTCATTAGTTTTGTCATAAAGTTTTTGAAAAAATTTCAGCAAAACATGCTGAAGTTATTTAGTTCATTTGTAAAAACTTCAACACTAAATAAGTTGAAGTTTTGTCCTGGATTAATTAGTTTTGTCATAAAGCTTTTTCAAACTGAAATTGTTTAGTTAATTTGTAAAAACTTCAGCACTAAATAAGCTGAAGTTTTGCACTGGTATCAAAAAGGCGGCACCTGAAGTTATAAAAATTAGGGTATAGGTTAAATAATTTTAAAAATATAAGTATATATTAAATGGAGGCGATCAAATAGGACGTCCCGTGCAATTTCTACTAAAAGGTGCCACATAGTCCCCGCGTGCCTATGGGAAAAACTTCTAAGTTAACAAGTATTGTTTTCGGTTGCCTCATTGACAATATTTTTAACTTTTCACCTTGAATTTCTGTCTATGGTCAAGGCAAGGGGTCAAAAGACTACAACATAAAAAGTCATATTTCTGTAATTTGTTGCACTCGAAGGCCATGTGGTGCTAATTTTCCTTTACTATACATAGCAACAAGCTATGCGGCCCAAGGACCCATACACACTGGGATGGGCCAATTTTAGCATTTTCTGGTCCAGATTTGCAGTAGATTTTACACGGAGCATCTTATTTGGTCGCTCCTATTTAATCTATACCTATATTTTTAAAATTATTTAACTTATACCCTAATTTTTACAACTTCAGGCACCGCCTTCCTGATACCTGTGCAAAACTTCAGCTTATTTAGTGCTGAAATTTTTACAAATTAACTAATTTCAGCATCTTCTGCTGAAGTTTTTGAAAAAGCTTTATGACAAAACTAATGAATCCAGGATAAAATTTCAGCTTATTTAGTGCCGAAGTTTTTAGAATTGAACTAAATAACTTCAGCATATTCTGCTGAAGTTTTTGAAAAAGCTTTATGACAAAACTAATGAATCCAGGATAAAATTTCAGCTTATTTAGTGCCGAAGTTTTTAGAATTGAACTAAATAACTTCAGCATATTCTGCTGAAGTTTTTGAAAAAGCTTTATGACAAAACTAATGAATCCAGGATAAAATTTCAGCTTATTTAGTGCCGAAGTTTTTAGAATTGAACTAAATAACTTCAGCATATTCTGCTGAAGTTTTTGAAAAAGCTTTATGACAAAACTAATGAATCCAGGATAAAATTTCAGCTTATTTAGTGCCGAAGTTTTTAGAATTGAACTAAATAACTTCAGCATATTCTGCTGAAGTTTTTGAAAAAGCTTTATGACAAAACTAATGAATCCAGGATAAAATTTCAGCTTATTTAGTGCCGAAGTTTTTAGAATTGAACTAAATAACTTCAGCATATTCTGCTGAAGTTTTTGAAAAAGCTTTATGACAAAACTAATGAATCCAGGATAAAATTTCAGCTTATTTAGTGCCGAAGTTTTTAGAATTGAACTAAATAACTTCAGCATATTCTGCTGAAGTTTTTGAAAAAGCTTTATGACAAAACTAATGAATCCAGGATAAAATTTCAGCTTATTTAGTGCCGAAGTTTTTAGAATTGAACTAAATAACTTCAGCATATTCTGCTGAAGTTTTTGAAAAAGCTTTATGACAAAACTAATGAATCCAGGATAAAATTTCAGCTTATTTAGTGCCGAAGTTTTTAGAATTGAACTAAATAACTTCAGCATATTCTGCTGAAGTTTTTGAAAAAGCTTTATGACAAAACTAATTAATCCAGGACAAAACTTCAGCTTATTTAGTGCTGAAGTTTTTACAAATGAACTAAATACCTTCAGCATCTTCTGCTGAAGTTTTTGAAAAAACTTTATGACAAAACTAATTAATCTAGGACAAAACTTCAGCTTATTTAGTGCTGAAATTTTTACAAATTAACTAAATAACTTCAGCATTTCTCCTGAAATTTTTGAAAAAGCCTAGAATGCTGAAGTTTGTCTGATTGTCTTTGCTACTTTAGGCCCGTATGCGTGAAGTTTATGTGAAAACTAGGTACACTTGTAATTTTTTTTTGTAAAACGGGTATAAGTTAAAACGGGGCTTAAAAAGCGGGTATAGATGTAAAAGCCCCAGATTTGCCAGATCAATAAGGGATTTTTACATAAATAGCAGGCCATATTAATTATTTATTTTTTCTAGTTATATACATAGTTTATACAATGATTATACATATATAATACATAAATTATGTATATATTAACCTTCACCAGCTATTTTTTATTTAAGCGGTTAGTAGGCGGCTATTTAGGTTAATTATTCAATAAACAGAGATTTTTACACAAATAACAGGCTATATTGATTATTTACTTTTTCTAGCTATATACATAGTTTATACATTGATTATACATATATAAAACATAAATTATGCATATATTAACCTTCACCGGCTATTTTTTTTAAGTGGGCAGGTGAGCGGCTATCTGGGTTAATTATGCAATAAAAAGGAATTTTTACACAAATAGTCGTTCATATTGATTATTTACTTTTTTCTAGCTATATACATAGTTTATACGTTGATTATACATAATTAAATATATATAAAATATAAATTTTGCATATATTAACATTCACCGGCTATTTTTCGTCTAAGCGGTTAGGTGGGCTGCTATTTGGCTTAATTCTTCAATAAAAAGGGAGTTTTACACAAATAGCTGGCCATATCGATTATTTACTTTTTCTAGTTATATATATAATTATACATATATAATACATAAATTATGCATATATTAACCTTCACCGTCTATTTTTTGTTTAAGCGGTTAGGTGCGCGATCAGCTCAAAAAATAGTACTTCTTACTACTTTTGAGACTTTTCTTTAATATATTATGATTATTCATTCTTTATCATTATTATTTTTAGAATTTACAGTGTTCAATATTATAATTTTTTGTATACAATACAAATAAATATAATGTTTAAAATTAAGAAATATGACCAAGCTAGAGTGGTCGTCCCACCATGAATCGGTCCAGCCGGTTAGGTACTGGACATGGGCCAGTCCCAATCATCCAGAAAAATTAACCGGTCCAAGCTGAACCCAGCTCTAGACGTCCAACTTCATTTGTACCCCAATTGTCAGGTCATTTTTTTTAACGTAAAAGGAAGCTAATATTACTTAAAACAGAAGTATTACTCCCTCCGGTCAATTTATTTTAGGCACACCCATTAAGAAAATACAATATTCTAGACAAAAATAGTTAGCGTGACTAAACTACCCTTAATTAATGTTGCAGCATAGTTAATGTGACGAGTAAAAGACTTTTTAGGGCTATGTACATAAAAGTAATTTTGGAAAAACAAATTGAATTTTTTCTTGATTATATAAATGGACACTTATTTTGGACCAAAATAAATAAATAAATTGGTCACTTATTGTGGACCGGAGGGAGTACATAATTGCCACATAGTCCTAAATGACATTACTATTGTTTATAGCATCTAGGCTATTACATTCATTGGTAGGTAAGAACTTAGTACTGTATGGGTCAAAATCTGATCAGAAGAAGCTTATCTAAGAAGGGACGACCAGGAGTCGAACGAGTCGAAGTTGCATGTATGAAACAATACATCGGCGATCAGCTTGGCAACGACCGAGGTCAGACATTTAGAAGACCCACACGACAAATCAAACACCTTAATGTCTCAGAGGGTTATTCTAAAGGACGATCAAATTACTTAGACACTCTGGTTAAGGACCGCTGGGTAGATGCAAGTGTTTAGTATAAATACTAGGGTAGAGAGAGAGAGAGAGAAAAATGGGTGATTGATTCTGGCACACATACATATCATTCATGAAGAAAAAGCTTAGGGCCGAAGATCCTACGGAGAGAGGGAGACAAAACCCAGAATCCCGGTGTTCATCTATAAATCTACTTTATTGAGTAAATGAAGATCTATCTTGCCCATGGATTAGTGAACTTTCCCCTTCTTTTTCTATGCATTATTATTTGATATTATCTAAACTATTATCTCTTCTTGTATCATGGAACCCAATCGGGGTTCAATCGTGTTAACCTATTATCACATATAATTTTTGATCTAGAATTAATTATCTTTGTCTAGAATTTACCTTCCACCTCATTATTTACTTTTATTTACCTAAAAAATTTAAAACTTTTTGGTGGAACAAGTATTAAAACATAATCCTTGCTTGTTCTTTTCTAATTCAATTTCAACAAGAAGTGGTGGACGAGCAAGATATACACATCTTGTGGGCTTGAAGTGGCTAATAGCTAGATTAGGAAAACGAAATAAAAAATATTTCAATTGAACAGTTTTTTCATAGCTTAGATGGGAGTAGGACCGGATGAAGAGGCATTTGCTGAGCCATTACTACAATTTACTAATTATTCAGGATTACGACTAGTCAAAGTAGGTGCTCCAACTTTTACTTGCATCAACACACACCACAAACTCACAGCCAACAAATTACTAATTGGGTGGAACTTACTATTTAGATCACCAATTTAGTCCTTATCTTTTGCAACCTTTTTAGTTTTTACCATATGTTCATTTTCCGCCTTAAATGTGTGTGGAAGTGCGACATTCTAAAAAAGTTTGCAAAAATTTTGGAAACGTGCACAATGTGTGTTTAAGAAAGTCTTGAAACAACTTTCCAATAAACTTTACGAAATTCGATTTGTGATCTATTGCATATTTTAGTTACTCCCTCCGTTCCAAATAAGTGATTATTTTATCTTTGACACACCCATTAAAGAAATATGAACTCCTAGAGAAAAAAAGATATATTTACTAAATTAATCTTAATTAATTGTTATTTGATACATTGGAATATGTAAATAAAGGCAAATTTTTAAAAAATAAAATCAATTCCTTCTTGATTATGTAAATAGACACTTATTTTGAACAAAAATAAAAAGATCTTATTGTGGACCGGAGGGAGTATATGATTTCTTTTTATATAAAAGGATATAAATTAGTCTTCCTTTTCACGTTATTAAAGATAGGAAAGGAATTAAAGAAAGTAGTTCAAATTAGATTGGAGCAGAGAAAGTCTGATTGGGTAAATGGATGAGTATAAAATGGATGCACAAAAGGCGAAAAGGCAAGTCAAAATCTAAAGAAGAGAGAAAGACACAGAAGACCAATTGGGAACTGCAGGTCAGGCAGCTCTCAAATGCTAGTACTAACATAAAGGGCCAGCCATCTATCCATATACATTAAAAAAAAAAAACCACAAAAATTCCTCTCCTTTTGTCACCATTATATCTCTTGTCTTCTTATTTCACAGAAACTGAGCAATCAATTAAGTTTGTATTTTGCGGCCAAAGTATCAAAATTTCATGGCGAAAACCTCAAAAGCAAACCAGAAAAACACTTCTTATAGTAATAGCAGTGACAAGAATAACAGTAATAGCGGCAGTAGCAGTGATCATGCCATTTCCAAAGGGAAGAGGAAGCGAAAAGCCGTCGTCCCCAGAGACTCTCCTCCACAACGTAGCTCCATATACAGAGGTGTCACAAGGTATATTTTTATTGTGCGACCTTCTCAACTAAAAGCTAAAAGATTACACTTTTATTTACTTAATTATATGTCTCCTCACGTACATATAATAATTCTCTTTAATTAAAGGATAAGTTCATTCTTTTTTTCACTGGATACATACGATAATTAGGCACAGGTGGACGGGTCGATATGAAGCTCATTTATGGGATAAGAACTGTTGGAATGAGACACAGACCAAAAAAGGAAGACAAGGTTCACCATTTTTTGTCCTTTAATATATTTTTCTTTTTCCTTGATTAGTTTCCTATTTAGTGATCATGATGACTATTTAGTTTTGATGTTGTTCAACTACATATTGATTGGATCTTTTTTGTTTTCTTTGGTTGTTCTTGCATGAATGGTGGTTGTGACAAAATCCAATAAAAATGCAGTATATCTGGGTAAGTTATCTATCATTATCATTCTAATTAAAATTTTAATTTCGATATTTTGAAAACTTTTGCCTACGCAATGCATATCAAATCAGTACTATTCATTACGAGATTTTCCTTTTCTAAAAGGGAAGTTTAATAATTTTTTTATAAGAAAGAAAACATTAATTGTTGCTTACTACAATGAGTAATTGATTCGATGAATCTTATCTTATTTCTTGGGGTTTCTAATTAAGGGGCCTACGATGACGAAGAAGCAGCTGCACATGCATATGACTTGGCTGCATTGAAGTATTGGGGTCAAGACACCATCCTTAATTTCCATGTAATTAATCTTTTTCTTATGTTTTTCCAATTTATTAGCTCTTTTAATAGTGCAAACTTTTGTTCTATGAAGCACTAATCCTAGTTCTTATACTTTTTTTTTTTGCTTTTTGTTTTGTTTATGAATGTAGGTTTCGACGTACGAAAAAGAGCTAATGGAAATGGAAGGTCAATCGAGAGAAGAATATATTGGTTCTTTGAGAAGGTACTGTCGACTTCCATAGAAACTAATTAAGCTTCCCCTTAACAGATGTAGTAATTTAATATAATTAAGTAATGAGTGCTTTATTTTGCAGAAAAAGCAGTGGATTTTCAAGAGGAGTCTCGAGATATAGAGGCGTAGCTAGGTAATTAATCATCATATTGAGAAATAATAAGAAAATTTTTTGCCTTCATATATTTGTAGGCTACTACATTTTTCTGACTAGAGGTATTGATAATACAAGATCACTTTTTGTGTGCCCTACTATTAAATTAGTATTATGAACCGTATCTAACCAATATTTGGCACTTTAGACTTGCCTCGATAAAGAAATGTTCGGTGATCTAAAAGTGCTGCACTTAATTAAAGCCATAGGTCCACCCAAAAAGAAAATAAAAAGAGAAGTAATGGAAAAGTTTTGCATGCTTTTGCCAGCCACAAATGTTCTAGTTAATTATATTTGATAGTAGTGCAGCTAGAATTTCTAACAAGAAAACTTAAAAAGCTGTAAGAATATCACAACTAGTATTCGAATCTACTAATATGAAAGAAATATTTGGTCTGACTTTACCGCTAAACTAAAAGTTTCTTTTATGTCAAGGGATTTATGAATCTATAAATACGTAAAATATGTTTTTTTAACCTTATTTGCACTGTATAATTTTTTGACGAAAATAATTTAATGTTATAACTTCTTTCAGATGACCATATATATCACTGGGTCCAGGTGATGTGTGTAAAAAATATATAAAATGAAGCTTGACACTAAGCCTATTTTGTCAAAAGTTGTACTAAGAACGATGCCCATTATTGCAATTGGTATCACATGAACTCATATGGGGTTGTATCTCTTCCCATTCTTGTGCCATTTGACTTGTCGTCCTGACCTTGACTTTAGAACTCTCTTTACAATGCTTCACGCCTCTTCTGAACATGTGCGCACAATAATTAATTTCACCACATAAAGTAGTAAAAGAATAACATCAACAGTAATTTGTTTTTTCTTGTATGTTGTTATGTTTTATTACGTCAATTCTTTATATCTAACAAAATTTATGTATTACTCATTTGTAGACACCACCATAATGGCCGATGGGAGGCTCGCATTGGCAGAGTATTTGGCAACAAGTATCTCTACCTTGGAACATATGGTACGTAAGATACATACTACTTGTATATATTTTTCTACTTTTCTTTTCCCGTTTTTGTTGGAATTATCCCATTGTTACGCTTGTTCATAGAAAGTAGGAAGAATTAAAATTAAAGGAATTATATGAGTCCTCCCTTTACATCTTGATATTTTCGTTAAAAAATTAGGATACGACAGGCAGGTGTATTGTGAATTAATAATGTGTGATTTTTAAGTTTTCCAAGATGGAATATATATATATGCTCCAGATTAACGTTTTGGTCGCTTAACTGATCAACAACTTAGACGTCCTTATTAAAGACATTATGTTCTAAATCAATAAAGTCTAATGATATTATTCATAAATGCAATTAGATATCTATAAAGAATATCTTGACGGCCCCGTTTGTCTGTATGTGGTGGGGGCTTATAGTTTTGTCTTAAATTAAAATTGCCAAATGAAAACAGTTATGTCAGTTACCAATAAAGTGCCTATTCAATGTTTGATTATTTCAAAAGAATCCAAACCTATCAATGGAATAGGAGAAAGTAAGTCAAACAAGAGAAGAAAAATAGCCAAGAAGTTAGCTAGATTAAATATTACTACTACTAGTTGGTCGTTGGTGTATAGATCGCCAACTTTCAACTGCTAGGTCTGCTATTTAAGACAACCCATGAGACTATATGAGCCGTGACTTCAAGTTTTCAACCTCCTGCTGAATTCTCATTGATCGTACGTAATTGTTTTGATGGGATGTTTCACACGAATTATGTATATATATATTCAAATACTATGTATAGACTCAAGAGAAAAATATGATTTTATGTATCTTTTGCAGCGGATATGCAAAAAACATTATGATTGATCACGAAAACAACTTATAAAAAAGTTATTAATAGGACTGAAATATACACAGTATAGTCTTTTAACAAAACTAAAAGATCGACTTGATGAATACTCAAGGCGTAGGTCTTGGGATTGGAAATTATACAGTGTCGATATATTAGATTTTTTTATTATGCATGTATATTATATGTTGATTTTTTTTTGTACTTATTATTTTTTATTTTGATATCCTTAGTGAAAAGTTTGACTTGGCTACTGTTTGAGATGCTAGAAACTGAAAACGAGATAATTCCACTGTAGCTTATTTGAGAAATAGATTTAAACTTATCCTTGCTCTTGTCCTTTCTGAAATCTTGTCCTTCCCTAATTTCTTTTTTCTTTTCAATTAGTAATTGGTAATAATAACATGCAGCTACTCAAGAAGAAGCAGCAATGGCATATGATATGGCAGCCATAGAGCATAGGGGACCTAACGCTGTTACAAACTTTGACCTTAGCCGTTACATCAAGTGCAACCCTCAACCAAAACCAAATCCTAATTCTACTGATCTAAATCCCATCCCTAACACAAAGAAGGAAATAGATTTTAACTTCATTCACCAACAGCACGAACAGCAGCAGAGCTCAAATTCTGCCGGAACCACCGCACCTCCGCCACATGCAGTGGGCGGCACAGCTGCTTCATCGGCTGTTGACTTCCCAGAGACACCGCCGGAACCGGAAAGGCCGCGGAGGAGTTTTCCGGATGACATACAAACATACTTTGACTGCCAAGATTCGAGTAGCTTTGTCGAAGAGCATGATATTATTTTTGGAGACTTGGATTCCTTTTTGTTGCCTATGTTTGAATACGAGCTTAATACCTAGCTAGCTAGAGCTTCACTTAAGTAACTTAATCAGGAGTTTGAAGGAATATTAGGGGATTCGAGATGCATCAACAAGATTGTTTAATTGTTAATACTAAAAGGTTAAAGGCAGCTAGAAGAGAGTCGAGACCTGAACCAAAAAAAGAAAATGACAGAAATATTATTTTTCAGTTTTGATTTTGTGAATTATTTTATTTTATTTAAAGCGCGATTTAGGAGAGAGTCAAAGCGAGGGATTCTGTTTTATGCTTTTCTTTTACTTCTGTTTAATGACTACCCTTCGTCAAACAGTGGTCCATATTAACTGTTTTTTTTAAAGCTATATATATACAAATTATATTATACATAATACACATATAATATAAATTATGCATTTATTATATGTTTACCGGCTATTGTTAATTTAAATAGCAGGGTAGGCGGCTATTTGAATTAATGAAATAATTAACTATTTGCGTTTGACCGTATATATATAAATCTATATTCCTATTATCGTGTAGTTAAGTGGTTAAAGTTAGCGTTAAAACCGTGTTAATTAGTTGTATTACTAATGAACGTCAATTGACTAGGTGTAATTCGTAAGGAAATGCTTGTGACGTGAAGTCATATTTTTTTTTTATAAAGTTATCCAGACTATTGTCTGGGTTGTGTTATATTACCAAAAAAGAGCATTGAGGGGGGGTTAATAAATGACCTCAAAAAGTACACAACAATGGTGATTCCATCACCTATAAATCAGAAGGAGTTCTAACCTATGCCTTCTTGTGAACACTATTTGATCAAACTTCAACTAACAAACAAGTTGGACTTATCATACTTTGTCCTTATACTAAGCATTTGTCTCTTATCTAATAAGAAGGGACCTTTAACATTTGTAGGCAATTCCTGGTAAGTTTGACATATTATACACTGTCGATCTGTAGTGGCAGCAAATTAAGCCGACGAGTCTGCTACTTGGTTTCTCTCTCGAAAGCAATGTTGCACAGTCACAATGGCAAGTTGTAAGATGTTAATGGTCCCGTCGATCACCATCTTGATCTTTAGGTTGTTAGTGTCTCTATTCGAAAGCATGTTAGCGATGATCATTGAATCAAGTTTGAGAGTAAAATTAGTGTATCCTAGACGATTGCACCATTTCCCTCAAAACTCTGCAGCCATAGCCTCTGCCATATTGTTGCTATCACAAGAGATGGGTACTGAGAAGGCCATGATTAAATCGCCATTGTTGTCCCCAACAATGCTTCTGATGCCAGCTTTTCCACTCTCTTTAATGTAGCTACCATCAGTATTGACTTTGAGGGTGCCCCTAGTAGGAGGTTGTCATAACACTTGCTTTCATGATTGTAATGGTCTGAGTCTTTCCATTATGCCGCATAAAATTGTCCATTGAAGTTGTAAATCAACTCCAAGCATCAGTTTGGAAATGACAACCTTAATAGTCCATATAGTTTGATGCTTTATGCGATTGAATTGAAAGTTCTTCTGGTTGCCATATCTACACGAGCTCCCTTGTTTCCAGATTTCCCAGCAATTTACAGGTGGAGCAATTTGAATCATCAATTTGTGCACTATGTTATTGGTCTTTTCATCCCACCATTGCTTGAAGATCCCTATAACTGGATTTGGCTGATGTTTGATTCCTAGGGGGTTGCCAATTTCATTCCAGATAAAATTAGCTGTTTTGCTGTCCGTGAATACGTGCAATATAGTTTCAACCTGCGGATTAGAACAACAAGAGCATCTAGAGGTGATGTTAGTACCAAATCTTCCAAGCATATCATCAAAAGAGTTTTTTTAAAAGAGTTTCCAAGTAAGAAAGAAAATTTTAAAGGGGATCGAATTTTGCCAAACTTTACTCATGAAATTATTCTTCTGCCTTCTTCATTCTAACGGATTGCCAGATAGTTTTGTTGGAGAAATGACCATCCTTAGAAATGTTCCACACAGGGAAATCATCCGTGTGGCAATTGCCAATATCCAAGTTGCTGATGTTATTGATGATATTAATGGGAAGAAATTGCTCCAGCTTATTGATGTCCCAAGTTTCATTATGGATGAAATTATTCACTTGGACTTTAGCCGACTTTGTAGTTCCTTGAACCAGACTAGCTAAAGGACCATTACCAGTCAAATTGTCCCACTAAAGTTGCCAGCTTGAATCTTCCACTAGATATGTGGCTCAACTTTGTCCTTGATTTTCATAAGATTCTTCCACATGTGAGAGTCAGAGGATTGGTAGTTTCTTTATTAGTTGAGCTCTTTTGCAGTATTTGGACCCGAGAAAAGTGGCCCATAAGGATGGTTGAGTTCTAAGTCTCCACCACCTTTTGATACTAGTAGTTTCAATAACATCTTCCATTCTCCTGATTTCAATACCACACTCATCTTTAGGAAGACACATATTATGCCATGAACTCCAGTGGTAGTTATTTTTCCCTTCATTTTCACTCTAGAAGAAGTTAGCAAAATGTTTTTACATGAGTTTGATAGTGCCTTTTGGTGGAGTCATAAAGAGAGGATGTATGTAGGCATTGACCGAAGAACATGTTTGATAAGGATGCCTCTTCCTCCAATAGAAATCATTCTACCTTGCCAACCATTGAACTTTTTCACAATCTTAGATAGCATGCCATCAAAAGAGTAGTTGTTTTCCTACCATAATATATCCGGCATCCAAGATAATTGAAAGGAAATGTTTTTTCTATAAAACAAGAGGCTTGTCTCATTTTGTTAATCCTTGTAGGGGAAGTGTTTTCCACAGTAATGAAAAAGCTTCTATCATTGTTGACTTTCCCCCCAGAAGCTTTCTTATATCTCATGAATTGTTTCTTGATAAGTTTGATAGAGGCATCGTTGGCTCCAGAGAAGATAACTATATCGTCAGCATATGCGAGGTTAGGACCTCTATGATCCATGGTAAAAGAAGTGAAATTTTCCTGAGCATTAAGACTATTCAAGGATATTATAAGCATCTCAGCTCCAATGCTGAAAAGTGATTGTGATAAAGGACCACCTTGCTTAAGACCTTGTGATGAGGTGAAGAAACCCTTTCTGGTGCCATTAATAATTATTGAGTACCAAACCTCATCCACCAGTCCCCAAATGAGATCAATCCATTCTTCTGAAAAACCGAACTTCCTCATAACAGACATAAAAAAATTCCATGATATTTTGTCATAGGCTTTAGCCATGTCCAGCTTGATGATCATATTTCCTCCTCTGTTAGTTTTGTTGATATTATTGGTAATTTCTTGTGCAAGGAGGATGTTTTCAGTAATCATCCTTCCTTTGACAAATCCACTTTGATTTTCTGAGATGAGTTTTCCAAGCATAGGATTAAGCCTTCTTGCGAGAATCTTTGATATGATCTTGCTAGTAAAATTGCTCAGGCTAATAGGTCTAAGCTCAGAGAAGTTCATTGGGGCATCCACTTTAGGAATAAGGACCAGACATGTGTGAGAAAAAAATTTAGTCATTCCTTTCCCATTAAAACAATCCTAGATGAATTCCTTGATATCTTCCTTGATAATTTCCCAACATTTTTGAAAGAAAGTGCCATTTTAACCATTTGGTCCTGCAGCACTAGAAGAACTCATGTTGAAAATAGCTTATTTAATTTTCTCTATGTGCGAAATGGCAGTGAGGTGAGCATTGTTATCAGCAGTGATGCTTTTGGGAATAAAATTGAGGATGTCATAGTCATTGAATTGATGCTTAATGTTAAACAACTTCTGGAAATGATGGATCACTGCTTTGGATATGTTGTCATCCCCTTCAACCTATCTATTTCTGTGATCTTTAATTCTATGTGGTTAAAACCTCCTTCTCCTGTCTCTGATGATACTATGAAATAGTTGGTATTGGAGTCTTCTTCTTCAAACCATTTTATTCTGAATTTTGTCTCAAAATAGCATCTTGTATACTCATCCATTTGATATACGCAGCCTGACCCTTGTTTAGTTCAACTCTATATGTGTCACTATTGTTAGCCAAGTCCAGTTCCTCTAGAGCGTGTACTTTTGCCTCCCATACATGAACTTGATCATAAATGTTACCTATATCATCTTTGGACCATTGAGAGAGTCTTCTACTAAGAAGTTTCAGCTTTTGTTGTAGTCTGCACATAGAGTTTCCATTTATTCGAGTGTTCCACACTTCCTCTACTAGTTGCATAAAAGAAAGTTGCTCTGCCCAGAAATCCAAGAACCTGGAATACTTAATCCCATTAATGCTAGTGTTGTAACAACTAAACAGAAGAGGCTTGTGGTCAAAACCTGTTCTTGGTAGGTGTCTAACCATATTATTTTGAAAAAGTTGGCACCATTGGTCGTTAACAAATATTCTATCCAACCTTTTCCAGATTCTTCTTTTAGGTTCCCAGTTGTTGCACCAAGTGAACTTAGGCCCAACAAACCCCAAGTCCATAACTTCATAATTATTCATACAACTACTGAAATCCAAGCTTTTGTACATTTTGTGAGGTCTGCCTCCTCATTTTTCATTTGGATCCAAGATAACATTGAAGTCTCCTTCGATGCACCATGGTCCATCAATTTGCGCATGAATATTTTCCACACCATAAGGACTTCCTTTCTTCTACAGAACATTTAGCATATACAGAAGTTAAGAAGATATTACCATTAGTAGCCCCATTATGCATTTTGACAGTAATCTGCTGATCGTCTTTCTCAACCACACTAGTATGGTTGTTTCCTGACCACATAAGCTAAATTTTCCCATTGGTGTTGGAGATGCAGTGCTGAAACCCTAAGAACTTCATGTACCTCGCAATTTTGTTTATACTAAAAAACGGTTCCGTGATGGCAATGAACTCAACTTTGTTGATGATACTAAGTTTTTTGAGCCTTGTTAAGGCTTTTTTGGTGTTAACTCCTCTTATATTCCAGAAGATGGAACTTATCATGGAAAAAGGGAGGGGATTATTTTGATTTTCCTCCTAGAGGAACATAGGTTTTCTTTGTTCTTTTCCCTCATTTTCACCCTCATTTTCTTGTTTAATTTGTATTTGATCTTCAGGAATCACTACTGTCACTCTATTTGGGGAAATAACTTCTATCTGTTGTTGAGGCACCTGTGAGCTTTGACCTCTTTTCCTGTGTTTTTCCTCTTTTTCCGCATTCAGATCAACTACCAAATCAATTCCGGGCATAACCTTGATTTCTGATGAGATACTCGTAGATTCATTAACATAATCCTCCAAGTTAGGACTTTTATGGTTTCTTTCATCCTGAATGTTGGTCAACTCATGAACTACCTCATCTGATTTGTAGGAGGTTGTGTTGACAGCTTCCTTACTACTTGCTTGAGTATTATCTTTGATACCATGATTCTGATCAAGCTCTCTTGAACCATGAGTTCGTTTAGTCTCGCTTGTGCTGCTGCCCTCTTGTTCAATAGTTTTTTCTTTATCCTGCATATCTATATCCACCCCTCGATACTTTTCTTCTTTGTTTCTACCTGTTGCATGTTGGTAAATAGGTTTGAAGGTCACCTTGGATTTCTTCTTCGGAAGTTTCTTATTTTTTTACAGTATTCTTCTTTTTGGAAGTTCTAGCTTTGATATTTGGAGCCTTCTCCTGTTTGTTCTCTTTCATCCCAGCATCGGTATTATTTATATAGCCACGTGGACTCTCTTTATTTATAGCCTTGCCATGATCTCCATTGCAATTACAATTGCTTGACGTGAAGTCATCAATCAATCAAAATAGCACCTTGATTCTAAACTTGTTAATTAGTTTCTTAAACTTTCGATAGGCAGACGGATTGGTTATTTTAAAGTGAATGAATTTTCCAAACTAATAACTACATTACGACATTATTAATAAAAAATAGCGAGCCTAGAGTTTTTCAAGATCGAGTGCTTTCGTACTCGATAACATTGATAACTGAACTGAAATTTGTCTATTAAGAGCTACGAAGTATACATTATTATTCTACATTACTATTCTGCTTTTATTACTGTGAATATTATTTATGTATGTGGTTTATTACCAACAACTGGTATCAGAGATGCAAAAATATTATTCACGGTCGGTAGTTTTATACTCGAAAAAAAAATATCCGGAGTAAAGTACGAGATAGAAAAATTCAACAAAGATAAT
Organism: Nicotiana knightiana; assembly: GCA_005239525.1. NCBI lineage: Eukaryota > Viridiplantae > Streptophyta > Magnoliopsida > Solanales > Solanaceae > Nicotiana > Nicotiana knightiana. The sequence goes on from ML391252.1 coordinate 25,455, forward strand.
GGTTTCTCAACATGGAAAAGAAGGATGAGGGATCTGCTCATCCAACAAGGTTTACACAAAGTATTAGATGCTGATGCCAAATAGCCTGATACCATGAAAGCTGAAGATCGGGCTGACGTGGATGAAAGGGTTGCTAGTGCAATCATGTTGCACTTATCAGATGATATGGTAAATAACATTATTGATGAAGACACCGTACGTGGTATTTGGACAGGGTTGGAAAGCCTATATATGTCAAAAACGCTACAAATAAATTGTACCTGAAGAAGTAATTATACGCCCTACACATGGGTGAACGTACGAATTTTTTGTCACATTGAAATGTATTTAACGGACTAATCACACAGCTTGCCAACCTTGGAGTGAAAATCGAGGAAGAAGATAAAGCCACCTTGCTATTAAACTCGTTGCCGTCTTCATACGATAATTTGGCAACAACCATCCTGCACGGTAAGACTACCATTGAGTTGAAAGATGTCACATTAGCTATTCTACTCAATGAGAGGATGAGAAAGAAGCCTAAACATCAAGGACAGTCTCTCATCACAGAAGGTAGAGGTAGAAGTTATCAAAGGATTTCGAGCAACTATGGTAGATCCAGAGCTTGTGTGAAGTGTAAGAACCCATCCAAATCAAGAGCCAGAAATTGTTACATTTGTAATCAATCAGGTCACTTCAAAAGAGATTGCCCAAATCCAAGGAAGGGTAAAGGTGAAAGCAGTGGCCAGAAGAATGACTACAACACAACCACCATGGTGCAAAACAATGATAATGTTGTCCTCTTTATAAATGAGGAAGAATAATGCATGCACTTGTCAGGTCCAGAGTCGGAATGAGTGGTTGATACAACAACATCTTACCATGCCACACCGGTAAGAGATTTTTTTTGCAGATATATAGCAGGTGATTTCGGCATTGTGAGAATGGGTAACACAAGTTACTCAAATATTGCTGGGATTGGTGAGATTTGTATCAAGACAAATGTCGGATGTACATGGGTTCTAAAGGACCTGCGACATGTACCTGATTTGCGGATGAACTTGATCTCAAGAATTGCTTTAGACCGAGATGGATACGAGAACTATTTTGAAAATAAAAATTGGAGACTCACCAAGGGATCATTGGTAATTGAAAAGGGGTTGTTCATGGAACGCTATATAGGACAAATGCAAAAATATGCCAAGGTGAATTGAACACGGAATAAGATGATATTTCTGCAGATTTGTGGCACAAAAGAATGGGTCATATGAATGAGTAGGGATTTGAAGATTCTTGCCAGGAAACCACTCATATCTTATGCCAAAGATCACGTGTTTCTAGTTTTGCAGAAGTTTCATGCTCTGGTGGAAAGGGAGACAGGACAAAAGCTAAAGCGTCTCCGAAGTGAAAATGGAGGTGAGTAGATGATCAACTCAACTCTAATAATTAAAAGGATAAGCGATCGCTGCAATATAATCCGGTCTAAAAGTTCGGAGTCGAATCCCATAGAGAACTACGGTTTAACTACAACTGTTCGCTATCACTAAGAAGGCAAGTTCAAACGATTTTCTAAATTATAAAGATTGAGATTTTATTTTAACTAATTAACTAACAAGTACTAGAAAACAGTAAAATTATCAACTAACGAGACAAAGGGTTGGAGACAAGATTAAGGAGGTCTAGAGTTATGATTTTCCCAATTATCGCAATCATTCCCGATATGTCTTCTATAATTTTGCCTATGTATTCTCTACCGGTCGTGAGTACTTTTGGTGTTGTATCTTTGTCTCGAGAAACTAACAAAATTTACTAGACGTATTCTCTCGAACTACGCTAGCTGGCACTAATTCACCGCTCACTATGATCGTACCAAGGTTTCGTTATCTCTAATCCCGCCTTTAAACCCTCCGTATTGAACTCTCACATACGTAAGGATTGATTTTGTTCAACAACTACCTAGATATATACTCTCTCTCAATCTGTACACGCTAAATAGGCAAAATCAATTGATGGCCATTCAATCAACAACAACAAACACGTAGTTGAACAAGTAGAGAAATCCAACGGCTAAATTATATAAAAACATAATAATAATTCATCATCTAAATGGTTCCATCAAAACCCTAGATAACAAATTAGCTATTCATAATAGTACGCAAAAATACAATACTAGAATTTGTAACCAATAATGAAAATAGAGGAACGAAGAGGAGAAAACGTGAAGCTGAATCCTTCTCCTTCTTGCTCCTAGCGTGTTCTTGCCTCCCAAAAGTCTTCTCTCCTTCAAAAGTAATGTCTCTCCCTCAAAATCAAGTTTTAGGATGTATTTATAGTGATTAAGGTTTGTTTGGGCCGAAATTGCTTCTCCTAGTTCGGATTGGAAAAGTTGAATTTTTTTACCCCGATCCCGGTCTGGCGAAGTGACCCTTACTTCGCTGCCGGGACTTTCCTAATTTCTTCAGCTTCGGCCCCTGTCTGGCGAAGTGAGGGTCATTTTGCTGTCCGAGACTTTTCTCTTTAGCTCTTTTTCACCAATTTTTCTCCCATCTGATTCTTTTCCGCGCAAGTTTATTCCTACACATAAGAAATACGTAATGAGCATATTTTCACTTCAAAAGCATGTGAACTCCCATAAGAAATAATATATAAACATACTAAAAAATATGCACTTTTCATCATTTGTCACCACCCCACACTTAAATTCTTGCTCGTCCTCGGATAACTTAAATAAAGCGCATAGGAAAAAAATACCTTTCAAAACATACTCAAGCATCACACCAATGATAATGGTTTATATCAACGCTTAAAATCCAACATATGCACTCTTCATATCTTTCTGTAAGTTTTAACTCATGCCAAGATCATTTAAAATATTCATGTGACTGTTTCTAACATTCTCGCCTAAAAAATTGACTCTAATACATTCCACACTATGACTCGCTCCTTGTGCCAACTCAAAAATCAAGATCTCTACCAATCCTTTGCAAATCAACAAACCACAAATAAAATAGTCCACACACTCAAATATAAGTTCACGTATAGTCTAAGGACTTAAATATTGAAAGAATTCACTCGCTCACAAAGAAACTCCTATGCCACCCAAGTTCGCACCATAGACTTGCCCGCAATGTAAGTCTCTACTAATTTAAGCTCGCAAAGTCTAGGATCAAGTAGGACTTTATAAGTTGTAATGTAGTCTAAGGGGAGGGTAGGATATGGTTGAGAAAATAGTGACTAACCCTCCTAAGCACTTTAATAGACTACACTTCACTTTTAAGCACCTTCTTGTCATGATCACTTCATTGTCTTGCCATAAAACCATACACATTTAGGCCCTTCTTCATTAAGCACATCAAAATATAGATATTTACTAGCCCAGACAAAGATATGGAGGTGTTATTCATTTTTTTTCTTTTTTTTTTCACTCTCCTTAATTTGGTATTTCGGCTAGTACCCCTTTTTTTTGTTTATACATAAGTGCACCTTGTTGGCCTTTCTATGGTTCCACTCAAACGCTGCACAATCTCTTTCTTTACTCTTCTAGCTACTTAAGTGCTTTTAGATGTAAAGGTTCAATAAGATTTAATTAAGAACAAAGGGGGTTCGGCTTGTAATGTGATTGCCAAAGAAAAGGTCTACAGGCACAAAACGGGTGACTACTGATAACATTAGCACTAGTAGGCAAATGGGTTAAATGGTCAATCAAAAAAAGCCTATATCACCTCCCAACGTACAAGACTTAATCATTTCGCTTTGAGTCATACAAAGGGCAAGTTCTAGACTAGCAAGGATGGCACAGAGTACACTAAAATCTCACCTCACACAATGCACATGACTCACTCAGGATGGTTCAGACCCGATTCTTAAGTTAAAGCAACTAATACGGTCATCATAAAATTGGAACACATGAGAATTAATCACAAGAGTCAAAAGATGAGCCTCAGTGTCAAAATAAATCCACACATATTTTTAAGGCATGTAATTACAAAGATCATGAAGAAAGTAGTTGGTTCAAATGCTCCACCTCTAAGCTCTGATATAAAACATGTCAACATACATAATACTCAAGTTCTTCCCATTCCATTATTAGTTCAAACAGAAGAAATAAAAACAAAAATCTTTTTTCTTATTGTTTTTCTTTGGACTTTAAACGCTCAAGAAAACTGTATAGAAAATCCATCATCGGAAAAAGTCCAATTTTTTTTTGAAAATTCTACCTACAAGAAAAAAACTACTACCCGGTTCAAAGATTCATCCTTTGAAAAAGAACCGTGGTCATAAGAAAAATTAAGAGGGATTATTTCTACCTAATTATTTTTAAAATTTTTTTTTTGTTGAAATCATATAAAATAACACATCTAAACTAGCATAAGACTCCACCCAAACAATTTCTTCACCCCACACTTAACATTGTGCATTGTCCCAATGCACACCCATAAATACAAAAGGGTTAAAGAAACTACCTGGTAGGCCGTAGGCCGAAGCACTAACTCATAGGATACTCGGACTTCTCCCAAACTTGATTCTCTGTGCGGGCACCCCACACTTTATTTTGACTATCTCACTTGCTTTTTCTTTCTTCAAATAGCATTGCTACGAGAAAAATAACACTACAAGAATAATAAATAAAAAAAGCAGTAAAGCTGGATTACCTCCTAACGAGCGCTTGATTTAACGTCGCGGCATGACGTGAATCACTTTCTGCCTCCACGTCGAACTTATGAATTGGACCCCAAGTTCTGCTTTCAGTTTTCGGTTATGCTCCAAGGGTGGTGGAACAAATGTGATTGCCCCAAGAAAATAATGTAGGATTCTGCTCTTCTTAGCCTTTGCATGGGGTATGTCATCTTGACTTTCTGGAAAGAAGAATTCCATAATGTAGGCACCTTATTCCTCATTTCTTGACTCCTAAATTGGCTCGGATGACTCAATTTACATGTCATCATCCAAATATAATGTGGAAAAATGCTTGGAATGTGGACCAACGCGCTCAACTACACGAACCTTGGTATTGTCAACATCCTCAATACCACTGACACTAGAGTCAACTAAATACGTATCTTCAATGTCCTTGGTTGACTCCAGTATCTCTTTTACAACATCAATATCTTCAAATTTTAGTTGGTTAGATTTTTGGTGTTCTACTCCGACCTCCTCAATTAGAACCTCAATTCGGTATCTAATTCATGCAAAAGCCAAAGTAATAGACATGTGCCTAAGGAAAATATTTGGTCGAGAATTTCTTTGGTTTGGTATCCAACTTTGTTGAATTTCTTGGTTTGGTAGCCAACTTTGTTGAATTGTCAACATTAAAGAAAAAGAAAGAGTGAAGTTTCACAGACAAGATATAAACACGATATGCAGTGAGATGGGAATATCAAAAGAGGTTTATTTCTTTTGAGTGTTGTAGTGGTTTTTGGAGTATTTTTTCTTGGACCTACAAAGTGTAAATTTTTTTTCTATAGTGATATCAATTGCTCGTCCCATGACCGTGGTTTTCCCTTATTCAAAAGGATTTCCACGTAAAAATCTTAGTGTCATCGTCACTCTTTTATTCTTGTTAATTACGTATCCCGGTGTTACGTTATTATTCGGATGTTTGTTTTTGCTTTGTCACTCATTATATCATGGATTCTTAGAGAGGTTGTTGCTCCTCTAATGGAGAAAATCCCTTTTTTTTTGTTCCAATTACTGTCGATGAATCCTTTTTTCTTTCTTTTTTCTAGAACTCTTTTGATTGCACTTGTTTATTGACATTTTTCCTTGAATTTTTGCTTTTCTCTTTCTCTCTAGTTTCGGTATGGTGGGACTTTCAGATATGCTTATTAGAACTCGTTTAAAAAGAGCATTAGCCAGTTATAAGAACTATGCTTGTGTGTGCTTGAGTTAAGTCTATATCTGTTTTTCCCTTTCAGCCAAGTTAGTAATTTTGAAATGCTATTGTAGCTCATAGTTATTTTATTAGACCCAGTTTACAATACAGAATCAGGATGATTGATGGGAACCTTAATGTGATTTGTGTTGTAATTTTGCCTTTAAATTTTTACCCTTTCGGTTTCTCTTGCTTATTGAGCGTTATTGTATATGGGGTGAGAAGTATGCTACTTGTGATGTTGTTTTATAATTGTATAGTTAGAATTTTTTTTAGCATTAATTATGTTTTGTTTTAGTAGTTAGTCGCATTTTCAGTATTTTTCGCTTTAGTTAGTTAAAAAAAATGAAAAAAATAGAAAAAACTCGGACTTTTCCCAATGATGGATCTGTTGGAAAATTTTCTTGAGGGATAAAGTCCGATTTAAAAACACCAAAAAAAATTTTTATTTTTCTCTTAGGATAGGTAGGTAGTATCCCTTAGTTTTTCTTTGGGCACCGGTTCTTTTCCAAGGGTGTAGCTCGAACCGGGCACTTAAAATTATTTTTTTTAGTAGTTAGGAAGAAACTGAGTAACTTTGAGATACCCATTGACATGTTTGGTGCCGGCATATTAGGTTATGACATACATTCTGCTTTCCCTTGTATTTGGGTTGACATGTGATGCATGCGTAAAAATAAATAGCCTATTTTGTGATGTCTTAGCTCAGTTGTTTGACTTGTATGGTACATAGTGTGATATTGCTTAATTATCTCAATTTTGTGTGCTTGCTTGACTTGAGAGTTGAATAAAACCGTTGTGATTGAGCCATGTGCAATGTGTGAGGTTTAGTGATTTTCTATGCTNACATTTTCTTGTTTGATCATGGATGCACTTGTCACATAAGAATTAAATTTTCTATTGTTAGCCCCTTTGAGCCTTTTGACCTTTTCTTTGGTGCCCACATTGTCGTACCCCTATTTTGTTCTTAATTTGAAATTTTTGCACCTTTTCCTCCTAAGGCACTTAGTCGCTAAAAGAAGTAAGGTGATACAATGGGGAGTAGTTTTTGAGTGGAGCCATGGAAAGGCCGGTTAGTGCACTAAAATTGTATTCAAAAGTCACTAGCCATTGAATCTTCATGTATGGAGTGTGTTGTGAGGAAAGAAAGAAAAATAATTGTACAAAAAGATACACACCTCCAAGTTTCTATTGATGTGTGCCAGTGAAAATATATAGAAGTGCTTAANTTGTGAAGGTAGTGTATTAAAGTGCTTAGGAGGGTTAGTCATTATTCCTAAATATATCCTACCCGTCTCTTAGCCTACATTACAACCTTAAAAGTCCTAATTGATCCTAGACTTGGCTAACTTAAATTAGTGGAGATCTACATTGTGGGCAAGCTTATGGTACGACCACGGGATGCATATGAATTCTTTGTGAGAGCGAGTGAAATTGTGTTCGATTGTGTGATGTCCTTAAATTATGTTCAAAAAGCATATTTGAATGTGTGGACTAGTTATATTCACTCTTTTGTTTGTGGTGAGGGCACATGATCTCATAAACGATTGGTAATGTTGTAAACTTTCTTGTTGGGTAGGTGCGTGAATAGCTTCAGTGTCACTTGGGAGAGCTCCCGTTGGTCGGGTATTTTGGAAACTGGCAAGTTGCCCCACTTGACGTTCCAAATTTCTCATTGTTACTGTTTGGGCCTGGTGATCAGCCATTATTTTCTAATTGAAAACAAGTTGGTCGTTCATCATTCTCTTCATAATCTCCTCAAGGCTAGCTGATTGTTCAGCCTGATGTGGTTTGTACTGCTGTTGAGGTGCTTGAGGTGCTGGAGCCCTGTAATGATTCTGAGTGCCTTGATTTCCACCCCAAGAGAAGTTTGGGTGATTTCTCCAGTTGAGGTTTTAAGTGTTCCCATATTGATTTGCTTGACCCATATTCGCATTAGCCACAAAGCAGACAGACTCTGGATTAGCTGGGCACAAATCACTCGGGTGACCCTCTCCACAGACTTCACAAAATACCTGAATTTGTTGCACTGGTTGCACTGGGTGGGCCTGTTACAGTGGTTGAGACTGTTGCTTGTTAATGATCAGGGTCATCTGATTGACTTGGTTAGTCAATGTAGAGATCTGAGCTGACAATGCTGATACAACATCTAATTCAAGAACTCCTGGTGACTTTTGAACCACATTCCTTCCCATTCTCACCTTGCCAGTCTAGATTGCTTTTGGAGAATNGCCCCTTAATGAAAGTATGAACTAACACTTCGTTTGTCTGATTGTGATGAGGACAGTCTCTGAGTAGCCCCTTGAACCTTTCTCATGCTGAAAATAAAGATTCGCCTGCTTTCTGTTTAAAGGAGACTATCTCACTTCTGATCTTTGCAGTCTTTCCTGAAGGGAAGAACCTTGCCAAAAATTTTCTCGCCAAATCGTTCCATGTTGTAATGGAATTAGCTAGTTCTGCCTTTAGCGATCACTTTGCTTCTCCCAATAGAGAGAATGGAAAAAGCGTGAGCCTCACATAATCTGGCGTGACCCCGTTAGTGATATAAGTATCACTAATCTCCAGGAAGTTCTGGAAGACCCATAAACTGCCCGTTTGCATGAAGTAGCCGGATCATGCTTTGTTTCAGCTCAAAGTGCCCAGTGATTCTGGGCTTCACGATGATGGAGGTAACATTAGCAATACTGGGCATTGCTACCTCCTGAATAGCCATGTGTTGTTCCTCTGCCATGTTCACAGGAAAATGAATGAGGTCCTGAATATTGTATGTATCCCTTGCTTCCCTCAACCTCCTGTGAAATGTTCTCTCAGGTTCGGGGTCAAAGCCGTCAAGACTGTCCTGGCTTCTGACCTTACGCATTCAATCGAAGTTCCTGAGATTAGAGCAGAGATCAAGTAACGTTAGACTAGATGAAATAAACAATTAAAGCAAGAACTAGAAAGTAGTCTATATTCAAGTCCCCGGCAACGACGCCAAAAACTTGTTGGTCCCAAACGCACACGCAAGTATACGTTGTCGTACAAGTAATATAATGATAAATCGAATGTCGAACCCACCGAGACTTGTGTAAACTACTTACTAAATCACTATAATTGTTATTTAATCAAGCCAAAGTAAAAATCCAGGAATGTAACTATTTTATACTACGGTTCTACGAAATAACTAATTATCAAGTAACGGGAGTATTGTTGTGTATTCAATAGAGATAAATATTTCAGAGTTGTGATCAATTCACCACTCGTATTGCATTCTAATTAGCTCTCCCCTTCATATAATTCACTCATGGTTGCTAATTAATCGATAAATGCTCTCATAGCCTTCTCGCGAAGCACTACTCGCCTATTCTCAATAGATTAACGCCTATATTCCTATGAAATTAATTTATTAGAACGCACTAAGATTACGATATATAATTAAGCACGGTGGCTAGGTCTATTCCTATCCTAACCACAAATTCGCTCCCTGAAGGGTTAAGATCGTGCTCTCTTCAATTCTTCTCTAATCTATACACGGCTTTCCCAAGCATATCATAGATAGTATATAGAACCTAACTGCTGGCCAAACAATTAAGCAATTAAACACAGAATTGAAAAAATAACCATATATTGAGTGAATTAAAATCAAGGCTAAGCTAATGTCGAGTAACAATATTCATGGCTAAATCACAACTCAGAGCAATGGGTGTTTAGCCACTCATGCTTAAATCAAACAATTGCATAAGTGTTGAATTAATTGTAAATACTAGAAAAAGATGAAGAAAACTGAGAATCCTTTGCTCTCTAGCAATTTCGTGTGTATCTTCTCTCCAAAATGGCGTGAATTCCCTAAAAAATAAGCTTAGACTTGCTTTTATACGTGTTGGGTAGATTTAGGGCCGAAATAACCGTGTCCTGGGTAAAATAGAAAAAAATCCCGTCACCGGTGCCCTGACTAGCGCCGGGCGCTGCCCCAATTAAGTTTCTGCCTCCAGCGCCACAGGTGGCGCCAAGCCCTGCCAGTGGCGCCCAAAATCACTTTTTGCCCGATTTTTGCGTTCTGACTCTAATTTCGCGCGTTTCGCCCCCAATTGATCCCGAATTATTTCTACACATAAAAACACTTCAAATTAATATAAATCATTATATTTAACATCTAAAACTCACGAAACAAAAGTAAAATATGAAAAGATATACATAGAAATATATACACTTTAAGCTAGACATCAGTTTTTCCTTATTCAAAAGATTTTTCACGTAAAAATTTTAGTGTCGTCGTCACTCTTTTATTCTTATTAATTACCATATCCACGTGTTACGTTATTATATCCGATGTTTGTTTTTGCTTTGTCACTCATTATATCATGGATTCTTAGAGAGGTTGTTGCTCCTCTAATGGAGAAAATCCCTTTTTGTTTTGTTCCAATTACTGTGGATGAATTCTTTTTTTTTTCTTTTTTCTAGAACTCTTTTGATTGCACTTGTTTATTGACATTTTTCCTTGAATTTTTGCTTTTCTCTTTCTCTCTGGTTTCGGTATGGTGGGACTTTTGGATATGCTTATTAGAACTCGTTTAAAAAGAGCATTAGCCAGTTATAAGAACTATGCTTGTGTGTGCTTGAGTTATGTCTATATCTGTTTTCCCTTTCAGCCAAGTTAGTAATTTTGAAATGCTATTGTAGCTCATAGTTATTTTCTGAGACCCAGTTTACAATACAGAATCAGGATGATTGCTGGGAACCTTAATTTGATTTGTGTTGTAATTTTGCCTTTAAATTTTTACCCTTTCGGTTTCTCTTGCTTATTGAGCGTTATTTTCCTTACAAATGTTGTTTATTCTGCTTTTATTGTTCATGGAAGACTTTCGGGTTTTATAATTAGGAATCTTGATTTATGAGTTTGGTAAAGCTCAAGTGCGCAGCCCATAGGGGTTTGGGTGAATGACAAAGGTAATACATCGCGTGATGTATAGTAGGTGCATGTCACGAGCTTGAATCCTTTTGTAAACCAAGTTTGGTATTTAAGTGTGGAAGGGTAGATGGCTGGACTCATTATCAACAAGTTTCGAAGTTGAAAAATTGGATTTTTTGGTTAAAAGAAAAGCCCACATGCGCTGGATTTCACAGAATGCGAAACCTGCATGTCACGAGCTAGAATCCTTTTGTAAACCAAGTTTGGTATTTAAGTGTGGAAGGGTAGATGGTCGGACTCATTGTCTACAAGTTTCGAAGGTGAAAAACTGGATTTTTTGGTTAAAAGAAAAGCCCACATGCGCTGGATTTTACAGAATGCGAAACCTTGACGAGCTATATTTTTAGCACAAAGAGGAGTTGTGTCAGAGATAAGAACTCTGTTTTTGCGTGCTTGAGTTTACATTTATATCTATCTTTGCCTTTCAGCCTGAGTTAATGACTGTGAACTATTTTCCATTGCTCATTGTTATTTTCTTGTAGACCAAATCTAGATGATTGTGCAGAACCTTAATTTTGATTTGGCTAATAATTTTGCTTTTATGGAGAGGGGCTGTTTACTCTTACAGGATAACTTTACATATCAATTATATTGCAGGGATTAATAGCTTTCACACAACTCCAAGCAGGGAGTGGTTTGGAACAGATGCTGTACTTCAAGTCAGCCTGGGGAACTTTCTCTTGTTCACAATTTTGGCAATCTTCATGATTGGTGTAAAGAGCCAGAAAGACCCACGTGATAGTATGCACCTATGTTGCGCGGACTCACCAAAATGTAGCCGCACCCGTGTTGGATCCTTAAAAAATGCACTACTTTTGGAGGATCCGACACGTATCCGGCCACATTTTCGGAGAGTCCGAGCAACATAGGTATGCACCATGGTGGTTGGATGATGAAAATTATTTGCTGGTGCATCTTGGTAATTATTTTTTCCTTCCAAATGGGATCATCACCTTCTATGGTAAGCAATGTCATTCCTAAGGCATTTTTGCAGTTTCTTTGCTTTTATATTTTATGTCCTTATAGAAATATAGCCAAAAAAGAAGAGAAGTACCTAATAATTGTGTCCCTATGACCTATGAAATAAACCTTGAAGCTTGTCTTTATGGTTTGTGCATTGGTGTATTCTGGTCCCGGTGCTTTATTTATTTGATTTCGATGACAAATGCATCTGCTTTCTTGATATCTGCTCCAGTGCTTCATACATAATTAAAATATTACACTGTTGATATATTATCAACATTTCAGTTGGCACCAGTTCCTGACCATCTAGTTTCACGTTTAGATACTTTAGGTGACATGTGCATTGGGTGGATTCTGGTTCCAGTGCTTTATCCGTTTGATTTGGATGACAAATGCGCATGCGTTGTTGATTTCTGCTCCAGTGCTTCATAGATAATTGTACATACTCTTGAGATATTATCAAGTTTTCTGTTGGCACCAGTTCCTGACCATCTAAAGTTTCATGTTTAGATACTTTATTGACATGTTTTTGCCTTTTGCTGAGAGTCGAACCCTGGTCTCCCATGGTCTTCATTCCAGCTTCATCGATCGTTAGGCCGCACCCTTGGTTGCGAGTTTTTTCCTCCTCCTATTCCTCCTCCATATTGTAGAATCTTATTGTCATTCAAGGATCAGGCTCCATCGTACCCCCTTTTGCATTGTCTTAATCTCTTGCTTTAACCTGGAATATTAGTTCGGTTACTGTTAGCTCATTTTTACCCATGGAAGTATTATTATGCTTAAAGTATGGGCCTCAAGAAAGAAGGTTCAAGTCTTATGAACTAAGTTATGCATATTTAGGAAATTGATATTTGTGTTTTGAATATAATATATTCGTTAAGGTTGTTGCGTATAGATTGTTCTGAGATCTTTTTATACCAATTTAGACTTCTCAGAAAGAGAAAAAAAGAACGTGATTTAGGTGAGAAATGCAATTGTTATAGCTTCATATCAAAGTAGAAAAACGTTATCTTACCATAACGACAGAGATTCTAACATTCCCTGAATAATGTTTGATTGCTGGTACAATTTATGCTACTTAAATATCATGTCACACGATGCTGAAGACTAGTCAGTAATCTTGGCAGTGTTGTCAGACTAGGCCCTACTTTGGGCTAGGCCTTTTTATGTGTTAATGCAGGTATCTTTAATTTGGGTTAGAAATTATGTTGACGCAGGCATCTAAAATTTTAGGTGTAATAAGGCGGTTAGCAGAACTAGTGCTTTTCTTTTGTGCTTGAAAACTACTTTTTCTGGTCTACACTTTATGTGCAATGAGTTATATGATTCGTAGTGCAGCATATCCATTCACAAGAATCTTTTTAAAGATAATATTTATATCATTGTTGAAAGAACAGCAAACTGTATTTTTTTCATCATGTTGGATTTTCATCTGGTTGTTTTTTATGTACAGAGACGATTTCGAATTTCTCCTTGTGCAAGTTGTACTCTTGTTGGACTTTGTGCATAGTTGGAATGACAAGTGGGTTGGATATGATGAGCAGTTCTGGTTAGTTAAATTGTATATGACATGTTAGTTTTGGTTATTCTCACCTTCTTCTTGAATCTAATGTCTCTCTATTCCTCTCTCTTTTCTCTCCTCCCTCTTGATTGTTTTTGTCGTTTGAAAATTCTGAAGGTACATCACACTGCTTGTCTCTTCACTCGTGTGTTACGTGGGGCTACCTTAGCCTTCAATGGACTTCTCTTCCACTTTTCACTCCATCTGGACATGAGTGTGGCTTTAACACTTTCTTTATAGTGATGACCCTTATATTCATCTTCATCTTCGCTGTTGTTACGCTGCATCCGTCGGTTAGTTTGCTACTGTACACCTTTTTTTTTGGGGGGGGGGGGGGGGGGGGGGGGAGTTCTGGACCATTTTTCCTTTTCGGTCTCTTATTAATTATGTGGCTTTATATACTTTTTTAATATTATATGTGCTTCTGTGAATTGTAGGATTTGCTTTTTTCCGGCCTTGCACTGATTTACTGATTTCCATATTCTGCCTATCTACTATTTATTTTTATTGTGATCATGTCCTGTCTAGATTAGTGGATCTAAAGGTTCTATTGTCGGTTTATTGCAAATCCTGGAAGCTGGAAAGTTATGACAGCATATGCTACATTCTGCCGTTCTTTGCTGCATGTGTCTCTCCATATTCGAATTTTCTGCATCTAGTGTTCAAGTTGTTTTGTCATGAAAATCCTTTTATCTCTCTTTTGAACATTAAACGGTTCTGAGTTTATTGGAATGCAAGATAGTTTCCCCGTGTGTTTTCTAGTGAAATGAAAGACTTATGGAATTCAAAACAAAATGGGGACTTGGGATGTAATTCGTTCTCAACCAAATTTATCGTAATCTATCCCGCAATTACTTTATGTGCAACTCAAGAAAAAATCAATCATGAAGGCCTTATCATTCTCTCGGGGGAGAATACCTTTCAAAGAATTTTATTTTCTTATCTCTGTCTCGGTATTGGTTAGAAAAAAGAATTGTTGACAGATGATAAATTAAGATGGTGTTTGGGAATATATCTCTATTAGAAAGAGTAAGGGTAATATTCACATATTAGCAGGTGCAAGTGATATGAATAGAAAGAAAAAATCTTCTAGAAGACAAAGACTTGCGCCCTTAAAGGTTATGGGGGAAAATATAGTTTGAATCTTCTAAACTCCGTAAGCAACTAACACCTTAAAACAATGTTATCAAGTGAACATATTAAGACATGCCAAACAAGGACGGAAACTAAACCGAACGATCTTCTTTGCTGGTAGTCAAGATCTGCTGTCTATAGGAGAAAGATGAAATATGATCTCTTGAAAGAGTGGGAGAACGAGGAAAGAAGTGCGAGAGCGACCTCTGGTTGTTCTTATTTCAGGATGAGGAATAGCTGGCATCTACATCCTTAGCTTCCTTTTTGAAACGCTGCAATGTTTCCTTGCAGCTCCCTCAAAGGACTTCTCTGTTTGTGTCACTTTTAAGTCGTACAAAAATCAGTGATCACGGAGTGCTGCATGGAAATCTCTTTTGTAAAGAGTTGCAAAATGGAATTTTTCGTCATTGATACTCAGATGTTTTCCATAGAAATCCATGTATTCTGATTATCACTAACTTTTAAATGACTACCATTTCGCGGTTTTTATTTTGGTCAATACACAAGTTGAACTACTGGTGGAGTCACCGGATCTGGATTTAGCCCAGGTTTGAAAACATTAGCAATATTACTTCCAAATTTCTTGATTCTTTACGCATGCTTTGGTGCTAAATTAATCAAAGTATAGCAGCGCTAGGCCTTCTTAGCATTGATATGTGGTGACGACCTGCTTATTTAGGAATTTTAGCTTGCTGCTCAACGACCTATGAAGACTAGGGATCTCTTACTCAATCATACTGAGATCAATTTTTTTATTGTTTGAATGTCATATTATAGGAGGTTTTCACTTAAGTTTCTTGTTCGTTGGCATCTAACTTTTCTCGATGCACATATATGAAGCTATCAATAGACTGGAGAAATTCTTTTCTCAAAGATAAAACTTTTATCGTTTCTGCATATGCAGGTGAATGGAAGCATTTTTCCAGCATAAGTTTTATCTTTGTACTGTACCTACCTGTGCCACAGTGCACTTGCCAATGAGCCTAGGAATTATGAATGCTATGGTCTACATCACTCCAAAGCTGTTTCTACTGGTACACTAACGGGTGGACTGCTAACAACAGTACTCTCTGTTGTCTATTCTGCTGTTCGTGCTGGATCTTTTACAACTCTGCTTTCTCCTCCAAGCTCACGACGTGCAGGTTAGGTTCCATAATTCTGGACTGCTACTCTGTTTAAAGACTTTATGGTTCTTTTATTCACACTTGGTAAAATCGTGCCCTTTCGTTCCTCTAAATTTTGTCTGCCAGACCTTAAGGAGTTATTAAAATGTGGTTCACAGCACATCGGCTTCCATTTGATAACTCTCTAAGTGAACCATTTGAGTGTGTTTAGTTTATACCGAGGTTTCCCATTTCATTGTCCATTCCAGTGTGATTCTATTTCCTGGTTGTTCGTTACTTGTTGTAGACTTCATTTTGCTAGCAATCTCTCTTGCTAAGTGATTTTACTTGGACCTGTTCTACTGGTTTAGTAATCAATCAATCTGAAGTAATATAATAGGAGTATAAGTTAATTGTCTAGGCTTAGCAGTTGTACTTTGAACTTGATTACGCAGAGCCGTTGTCTCTTTCAACTCATATTGTTGCTAGTTCTCTGTTACGCTTTCCACTGTTGTGCTGCATCTTATTTTCCTCAGCTGATAAAAACACTTGGTGCTATTATTACCATAGATATCTACAGAGATTGACCGTAATATATACAGATGATTTCTAATACAATGGTTATTTTTTCGGTTGAAGGTGCTGGGAAACCTTTGCTACCATTGGACAAGGCTGATCAGGAGGGAGAAAAAGAGAAAGCTAAGCCAGTGACATACTCCTATCATTCTTCCACATTATCTTTTCTCTTGCTAGTATGTATTCGGCGATGCTTTTGACAGGTTGGTCAACCTCTGTGGGAAGGAGTGGGAAATTGGTTGATGTAGGATGGCCATCCGTTTGAGTCAGAATTGTAACTTGGTGGGCGACTGCTGCTTTATATATCTGGTCTCAAAGTGGCTCCAATTCTCTTTCCGGATAGGGAGTTCTAAGTAATGAATATGATAAGTTTGTATAGGAGTTAGGAGGCAACTGGATGGATGGTTTGCATATCTCTCTGCCTTTTCAGTCACTGAATAAAATTACTGCGGTTTAAGTGACTGGAACTGGGCTTTCATTTAATTTAACCAGAGATTACGTAGTTCTGAATCAAAACTGTCTTGATATGCAGTCTTAATATTGAATCTTTTTCAAAACTAACTCAATTGTTCTTGATCAATGATTCAGTGTTGCTCAATTTAATATATTGCTGTTATGGCGGGATACTTCAACTAACATAGTTCCTTCGTTGCTCTGAATTATTTCAAGATCATTCTCTTATACCAGTATGGGTCAAAATCAGATTGAGGATAGAATCGTGCAGAAAAGGACGTGAAGAGCGACTCGCAAACCATTACGAGTGGCGTGGTCGTAGTCGACCAGTAACTGTATGAACCGAACATCCCAGCAGCCAGTTGTGGTCGAGGTCGAGTAGTTTATCTAGGAATAACAACTAGTTATGCACTGGTATCTTTAGAAAGAATATTCTCTCTGATTGTACTTTAGTGTTTGTTGGGAATATCCCATATAAAGATAAGGAAAGAAGGGGGAAAGGGGCAAGTAATATTCCATATGATAAGAACATTTGTAAAAGGATAAGCTCTCAGAGAAAATACAAAGAACTACTTTTAGTAGAGATTCAACCTTTCTGTGAATTATTATATTGTCATTTCCATCAGATCCAAGAAAATGCACAATATTCTCTCATACTCGTGTCATTCATCATTGTCAGAGGAAGCAATCGTTCACCCTCCTCAATAAAGGGTGAATCTTTCCCTCTATTTATATTTATTGTCATTTAATGTTATTTAATGCTTGATCTTTTTACATACTATTACATCCGATCACATTTATTGTCAACATTTAATTCGACTATATTATTGTTCGTGTCATCCATCTCAGATATGGAATTATTAGCTCTAACTAGGATTGACCCTTCTTAATAACTTATTAATTAGTTTAACCAAGGACTATTATTTTTTGGTGAAACAATTTGGCGTCGTATGTGGGGATTTCCTAGTCAAAGTTTTAGTTTCTCTAGATCTAACCAAAAAAAACAACACAAAATCTTGTCTTTTCCCGCGTGCATAGTCTAACATGGTAGGTAATGGAGAGGAAAGAATGAAAGGAGTGGTCGGCCTTACTGCCAACCTCCTAACACCATCAATAAGGCCACTTGAACAGACGAGGAGAACGTGACACCAAGCGCTTCCCCTAGGCGGAGTGGTTCACCCCTCGCTCACGGCAGCGTCACAACCTCACATGGAAAAGGGGTCTCTATGTCCACAACGGAAGAGGCACCACCAGCAGTGAAAAAGCTATTAGAAGTGTGGTTAATGAGCACGCTGACTAGTATACTCGACAAACCCGCCCAAAGGACGAGCAAGGAAGATGCGAGAGTTTGCATCACACCAACGACAGATGAGCAGCATAACCCTCCTCCAGTAACATGTATCACTCACAACGTTAATGATGCAGGTAATGACACCCTCATAACCATTTTGAGGAAGATGAAGGAGATGGAGAACGAGAACAAAATGCTCCGCAACCAAATGAAAGAGCACCAAGAAAGGATGGACAAAATACCGGGCGCCCCAAAGCTTTTACCAAAATGGGACACTGGGCGGTTCGTGGAGCAACCATACAGTGACGAGGCTGCACCACACGCCATACTGAAAACCTTCAAAATGCCTCCATATTTGAAAATATATGACTGTACGACGGACCCTGAGGATCATGTGACCCACTATGTCACTGCAGTGAAAGGTAACGACCTCGCCAAAGAACAAGTGCCATCCATGTTGCTGAAAAAGTTTGGTGAAACCCTAACCGGGGGAGCGCTGACTTAATACTCATAGTTACCTGCACGTTCCATGGAAACATTTGAGGAGATGGCTGACAAGTTCGTCACCGCCCATGCCGGGTCTAAGAAAGCAGAGGCGAGGGTAAACGACATATTCTCCATTAAACAATCACCCGACGAAGGACTCAGAGACTTCCTCGCCCGATTCAACCGTGTGAGAATGATTCTTCCAAATGTATCGGAGGGGATAGCGGTAGCAAATTTCCAAAATGGGCTAAATAGGAGTGGTTCGTGGGCGACCAGAAAGTTGTTAAGACGACTCATGAAATACCCCCAACCACTTGGGACGAGATACACAATGGCTGTGCCGAGGTAAGAGCTCCGTTGAGGTCGTCCTCAGTCCAAATGGAGTCGAGGAAGGACCGCAGAAACGATAAAAGAAGATACCATGCAGGCCCGCGCCCCAACCGTGAAAGGAACCAATCATATATCAGGATTGTTTTCATACCATCCCCCCCCCCCCCCCCCC